>CM022393.1:87464447-87716846 GCA_011833715.1 Carcinoscorpius rotundicauda | reverse complement strand
TTCAACTTTAAACGTTAGTATTTCTACTGGGTCATTAGATATCTGCCTTCTTCTGTGAAAAATAAGCTTTTAAATAGCGTTAGACCAAACAAGAATAGAACTAGCTAGCATTCCTATCAAGTGAAGTGTATCTGTGAATTAAGATAAAATTAATTTGCTCGTCGTGGACCTGGACTATCAACAAAACATACAGTTCGAGACTAGAAAGAAGACTGAACATTGCTTGGAGTTTGTAAAACTTTGGTATATAATTCATTATTCGTAATAACTGTTATTATAAATTGTATTGTTGTTTCTATATTAAAATACATTATTGTTAAGCAATAAACTGTGTGTATCAGTCTTGTTGGCAAATATCATAAATGTAATACACACCGACACTTAAATAACTTCTTAACTAGTATTAAAATAACCCGCTATTTGAAATCGTAAGACGTAAACATGATAAAACCAAAACTCGTCCGGAATAAATTATAATACGTAACAACTCTAACATATTTTTTAAAATCTACAAACATGTTTTAACTACTAAAGAGGCTTATTTTACAAGTTACGGGTTTCTTAAGTTGACAATCTTTCATAGGTAGTTTAAAAAATAAAGAACAACGTGTGTTAGGAATCGGTCGTTATTCAAATTTTATGATTTTTAGTAAATGTAATTTGATACAAATTGTGTACGATGTTGTTGTTTGCCACTAAGTACAAGGCTACGTAAAGAGCTAACTGTGCTCTGCCCAAAACAGGTATCGATACTCGGTTTATAGCAGTATAAGTCCGAAGATTTACCGCTGTGCCACTTGGATACCTTTTCATAAGAAGCTGGATACAAAGGTATTCATGAAAGACATATCCTATTAACAGTTAATTGACTTGCTCACTTAACTTGTACAGCACACAGATGGAATAACGTATAATTAATTAATTAATATTACAGTTTTAGCCAGTTGACACCGCTAAGGTATAGGTTGAAAACTTTTGTCATCATCGACTGAATGCTCATTTCATCAATAAATGCAAGTCGCTATCAGCCATAACAGCTTTATTATAGCAGATGTTTAGGTGGCAGGTGCTGAAACTAGTTTGTAGTTCGAAATTACAGACGACGATGTATATACCTCTGGAATTTATGTCGTATTTATTTTTCTCACGTCTCACATAAAATGAGGTTCATTTCAAACTTGCTAGTTACTGCTTTAGTATCATCTCTCTGTGTTTTAAACTGTCCTCACGAGACATTGATAGTAACGATGTGTCGGTGTTAACCATGGTTAATATTTAAGTGATGTTTATGTGTGTGTTTTTTACAAAAAACTAGCAAACTAACAACGAGAGTCAAGAGAAACAAATGAGTCCGTTTCTAACAGACAGTAAATATAATAATAATAATATATATTTCTTCCACTGGTATATAAGTCCACGGAGCATTTTAAACCAATTATTTAACACCCACATGTTTTTTCACATTACTATAAAGAGAAATGTCTGTTTCTGATTGTACTACATATTAAGTTGTTGTACGAAAAAAATACAGATATAAGATAACAAGTGATTCTGATATTCACATCAATAGGGATAAACGTTGCATAAAACGTGGAAAGCTCAAGCAAGACCAACCATCGTTCATCAAAGTGCTATACTAACTCTTCGATTAAAAAAATGTCTCCATCATAAAACCTTTAATCACATCTTGGTCTGGCTGAATTTTAGTGCTAGAATTTTTGGATTATGAATGAATTATTTTAAAAATTTATGGTCTCAGACAAGATTAAAGAAAAACGAGTGAAGGTATATAACTACAGGTTCTAGTGAACTATTAGAGATCTGATTACTTATTTGCGTGATTGGAAAAATGAACTGAAGGTGGGGAATTTTTGTAAAGTTTCTAAGAACGACATCTATGTTAAATAATAGTGCTTGAAAATAAATTATTTTCACATCTAACTTTTGTAGTATGATCCTTTGCTGCTCTTTTAATCATTCAGACGGAGCGAAAACGATAGTTTTTTGGTCATGTTAAAAGATTTACGTGACAGATCATGGTCAGTAAAGTCTGTCTCACGTGCAAGTTCTAGACCGTAAACTCAAGTCAAAGGTATGTTCAAGTTACATATTATGGGTGAGGCAAAAATATCTGTAAAAATTAGAATCTTGGAGGAATAAAAACTAAACGTCGATTGTTTTCTTAATTTCGCGCAAAACTACACGAGGGCTATTTGCGCTAGCCGTCTCTAATTCAGCAGTGCAAGACAAGGAGGAAGGCAGCTAGTCATCACCACTCACTGCCAACTCTTGGGCTACTCTTTTATAACGAATAATAGGATTGATTGTCACATTATAACGTCCCTCATAACATTTATAAGCCTCAGAAACATCGATAAGATTATGATATTTGAGATTGTATATTTAATTATATTTTAGATATGATAGATTAATTCTTAGAAATATTACTATCACTTTTACTTAATTTCTCCGAAAATTATCTGGATCTGAACATTGATTTATTTCTAATATTAGGTGTAACAATATGTTTCTTATGATCTTTAGTGTCTGTATCTGACATTAACTATAAAAATATATTTCATTTGATATTTAGTATTAGCATTTGTATCTGATAATAAATACAACAATATGTTTCTTATGACTTCTAGTGTTCGTACTTCAGTGCTTAAAAATTACACAGTGTAAACGCTCACTTTAACCCTCTTCATAACATGAAGTAATATTAAAATTAAAGACTATTACGTTAAAGCAAAGAAACTGAAAAATTACTAACTTCACATTGATTAGTAGAGCTGTCCTGAAATATATTGCTTGTTACTTTGTTGAACTGGGTAAGTGTAGAAGTTAATTTTTTGTCAAATGAAAAGGTAAGCTCATGGTTTTTCTTACGTAAATGTTCTTACCACTTCCTCTTCTCTTCCTTGAAACTTTATATCGTAATTTATTGAAAGATATGTAATAGTGATACACACTTCTCTTGCAATTATTCTTCTTTATCTGTTTCAGTTAAGAAAATGACCATGGGGGCGATTTACGAAATTTTTTCAAGTATTTACTTTCTGTTATATGTCAGTTAGGCTGAACACAAATTAAGTTTTCTACTGTAGACTGTATTTCTTTACATAGACATCGGCCATATCTTTCAATTTAATTTTATTAATTAATATAAGTTTCACAAAGAAAGCTACCTAAAGCCCGCAATGGCAAGGAAAGTTCAGGCGTAGGAGTTGTAACCTAACGGTCGCGGCTCAGAATTCCGATTGCAACAAATATGTTCTTCACTATACCTTAATAAAATGCATAATCAGACGCTCACTTACAGTTTAAAAATCCTAAATTCGTGTTCTTGTTGCGAGGAGATTATTCTTAATTTAATATTTTTGTTCGATGAAAAACAATAATACGTCTATTTTTTATAATTTTCTGAATCTTGATTACCGAAAGTGTGAAAAATTTTATGGAGGTTTGTTTGTGATGAAACACAATAGATGGCGCCAAGATTTAGTTACACACTTAGATACTAATATACTATATACTATACCATATACTATAATATACTATACCACTATAATAAGATTATATCACGGTTGTCTTATTCAGTAAGTAATGTTATCATAAACAAGATGGAATCCTAAACTGTCGCAGTACATGAACTTATTTTAGGTATAATTAGAATACATTAATATATGAGATCTTTGTTTTCCTTTTTTTAGATATATTTTTGTGTGCCAAACAACAACTGCAGTAGTATTTTTTTCTTTTCCAATCCTAGTCTGCAGTAATAAATGTTATTCATCCAAATACTTATTCGTCAAAAGCTATAATTTCTGCTCAGTATAACTGTAACTGTTTGCAACAGTTCGAGTTGTTTGTAAAAAAAACTACTCATTGGCATTGGAAATTATTATCGTAAGTCGCAATTGGAAATGAAAATTTCTACCAGAAACAATATCAGCATTAGTTTAACGTAGTACAATAAATGCTGAAGTAATTATTTATATTATCAAATTTAGTGTAGATCATTAAATTTCTATTATACAAGGAACTGATCTCTCAAACATTACGCAAATTCAAAGAAGTACCGTTATCTTAAATTCACAGATGTTTGTAGGCGTAAAGATTGTTTGTAGTTCCCTTTGACAATGAGTATGGCATGGCTCCAGAAGATGGCACTGTTGCGGGATTTATATTGAATACTGAGAAGACAAGGATACTTTAGTAAAATAACGTTTTAATAAAATGACCTTTACCAGTTAAATAATAAAAGAGTACTTTCATTCTAGCCGTCATTTCTCCCTTGCGGCTTCTTCACAGCTAGTACGTCTAGTTGTTTGATATTGAAATTAAACAGTTTTACGTATTAGGTTTTTTGTTTGTGTTTTGAATTTCGCGCAAAGCTGCTCGAGGAATATCTGCGCTAGCCGTCCCTGATTTAGCAGTTAGTTATCATCACCCTCCACCAACTCTTGGGCTACTCTTTTACCAACGAATAGTAGGATTGACCGTCACATTATAACGTTCCCATAGCTGAAACGGAGAGCATGTTTGGTGCGACCGGGATTTGAACCTGTGATCCTCGGATTACCAGTCGAGCGCTCTAACCCACCTGGCCATACCGGGCATTTAACGTACTATACCTAAACCAGCTGGAAAGACGAAACGTCAGTTAAAATATGAGTTTTGTGATCATTATCTAGCATGTAAATGTAGTTTTTCTTTCAACTTTGTTATCAGTAACTGGCTGCATTGTTACAAAGTCACTTTAAAGAATTAACTAGCAATATAATTTTAAAATTCCAGTTGTAATTGGAAAACGACGTATTATTTAGAATCCCAGTGTAAATAGAAACTTGATATTTGTTATAGTAAATACGAGAGATATCATTTACTTTATTGTTCTTATAATAATAATAATTTATTCAGAGAATGGATTAATTTATTCATTTATAAAAGTTATAAGACTTAAAGGCATTTACGTAAAACATATACCACGAACATATCTTTAACGAATGAAGAACATAAATAAACACCTTCCTTGTAAAATAACGCAAAAAACGTAAGTTTGGTCTAGTAAGCAAAGTCAATGGTAAACGTGTACTAGTGATAGTTACTATTACCTGTCTTAAACATTATCAAGATTTTTTTTTCAATACAATAAAGCAAACAAACATTACTTTGTATAACAACTATGTAACATTTGGAACGGAAAGCGAACAGGCACTCTTCCATGTCTATGTATGTAGAAGATTTAGGTGAAGACCAGATGAAAGAGAAAACAGAAATAATAATATAATTTAAAACATGCTGCTGGTATGCTCATTGCAATAGTCGGAAAGTTAATACTTAAGAATTATGTTTATTCTGACATGACTGGATACACCTCGATACAACCTACATAACAGGTCATAGGTAATTCCATCGGTTGGATTGTCAACCTAAATTACACAAAGTTGACTCCTTTTCGACCGTGGTAATGATTTGCTATTAATTTTCGTTAAGTATCTTTTCAGCCTTGCAACGTTTACGCCTATTCTTAGCTCATGCAAATCCTCGTTGAATGAAGTCTTTACAAAAGATATGTGCAAAGCGTGGTTTATTATCAACGAACTCAAATTTCATTCTCCTCTCTTGGAAAATTAGTTTGAACAATTTTAGACTGATCATATATTCTGATATCTATGCTCTAGAAATGATCTTAAGGATTTCTTGTTAGATCTGAAGCCTGATTAAAGATCTATGGAATGGAAGCTACGACAGTATGAAACGGCTGACATGTACACGTTTTGATTTCGCTCAAAGCTACTCAATGCCTGTCTGTGCTATCCTTCCCTAATTTTGGGGTATAAAATAAGAGGGAAAGCAACTAGTCGACACTACCCACCGAAAACTCTTAAGTTACTCTTTAAGAAGCATATTGGGATTGGGCGTGTCTTTGTATCGTCTTCACTACTGGAAAGATGAGCAAATTGAGAGATAAAACTTAAACCAATCAATGACTTTGTAAGCAGAGTGCTCCAACCCAAGTCATGCAAGGCGTGGTACGTTAAAGACTCGTAGATTGAATGGAAATCTGGTTACAAAATTGTTTGAATGGAGGCCTGGATAGACATGTGTGGACTAGAAGCATGGTTAAATGTTTATAGACTGGAGGTGTGTTTAAATATCATGAAACATAATTCACTTTAGAAATGGTAAAACTCTACTGATATGTAAACATTCATAGAATATAAATTTGTATGAACTCTAGTGATGTTTGTACCTCTTAAGTATCTTTATTCCTCTAAATTTAGACAAGAAAAATAGTTAAGAACTGAGGATATAGACTTCAAGTAAATACTTCCAACGCTTTACGACAGTGGTTTGTTTCAGTTAGTTGGATCTAATTTAATGTCCAGTTCTGTTCTCTATAATTAATATATTTTCGAGAGAAAGTTTGAAATAGGTTTGTTTTTGTCAGGTCCAACCAAAAGAAATTATTATATTTTGAAATACGAAACTACCTACATCGGTTAACATTGGAAATTTGAAGTGTTATAAACTTTAAAGCTTATCAGCTTTAAGCCTGAGCAAGTTGGTTGACATTTGTAAATACCAGCTCATCCAAGTGTAGCTTAAATATCTTAGTTTTAATTACCTAAGTAATGTTACAGTTACATCTCGGTTTATATGATCGAATGAATCAGGATACGCCTATAATTTCCACTTTCCCGTTAGTGCGGTAAAACAAACGTCATTTGGTTTCAAAACTTCACTCGTGAGGTGAGCCTAGCAGAACCAACTCAACTGACAAACGATGAATGTCTATTTAATATTGGTAAGTATTAAATGTAGTTGAATACAATTAACTTAAGCCTAACCTGTCTACAACATCTAAGGCTTGGAAATATGTATAAAGAAACTATCAAATTAATTACGTTATAAAGTAAATAGTATATTATTACTCATTTTTTAAAAATATGAAATGATTTTACTCACAAGTTATTTAAGACATTCGATTTCCGATTTGAATAATTAACGGTATCACCGTTACAAAGAGAAAAACTATTTTAATTTGTAGCTCAAAAAATATCCTCGAAAACAGATCATTCAATAGATTTCAGCTTTAGAATATTAACTATAAATAATTACGTATTTGAATACTAGTTTGCATGCACTTTCTGTGACTAAGGATGCGAAACAAATTTCACTCCTGTAAGATTTCTAGCGTAATAAGTTACATAATTTATAGATTAATGTACAGATTTGTGTATTGTTAAACAATATATTTTTATTATACTATCGAACTACATACTTTAATTAATTTTACAATGCTCAAAATACTTCGTTATAGGTTTTGTTAAATATTTAATAAATGTTTTCTTTTTTAAATCTATTTTATAATAAGAAATATTAATAAAATACATATAATAGTACCCAATATCTTCAAGAAAAGCTATATTTATTTTAGGGTTTACTGTATAATAGTCCTTTTATTATTTACGTTTCATTTCTATCGAATAACAAATTATTTAAAACATTTCCTTTTATCTTCTAAATTTTTCCCCCAATGACTCCGCAGTATGTCTGCGAACTTACAACGCTAAAATTCGAGTTCCGATACTCGTGGTGGGCAGAGCACAGATAACCCATTGTTGTGCTTTGTGCTTAATTCAAAATAACAACAGCAAAACAACAACAACTTCCAAATTGTGTTGAAATCAGATGTTTACTTTCGTATCTGGTTCAAATTAATAGTTTTCCACTAACGGAATGAAACCATACAACATGCTAATTAATAGAAATTACAGATCTCCAACAGTGTTATACTTTAACACAATAAATAAGTGTGAGAGACTTTGACTATTTACTCTTCAGGGAGGAAAAAGCAACAACAGGTTTTATTACATTAAATATCACATATTTTTAGTCGCTTAATAAACTGCATTCGTAGACTTAAAAGCCTGTTGGATAATTAATAGCCCCTAAGAGTCTCAGCGGTACGTCTGAAGGCTTATAAAGCTAAAAATCTGGTTTTCGATACCCGTAGAGTGCCTAGCACATATAGTCTATTGTGTAACTTGGAGCTAAACAGTCATAAAGTATCTCAGTATTTTTCTTAGATTTACTGTATTCTAAAAAACAGTAAATTCTTATTTACAGCCTACTGAACAAATTGTTTTTAACATTATCTGATGTCTAATGTATATTTCAGGTGTTGTTTTGTTTGTTTGTTTTGGAATTTTGCACTAAGCTACTCGAGGGCTATCTGTGCTAGCCGTCCCTAATTTAGCAGTGTAAGACTAGAGGGAAGGCGGCTAGTCATCACCACCCACCGCCAACTCTTGGGCTACTTTTTTACCAACGAATAGTGGGATTGACCGTAACATTATAACGCCCCCACGGCTGGGAGGGCGAGCATGTTTGGCGCGACGCGGGCGTGAACCCGCGACCCTCGGATTACGAGTCGCGCCTTACTCGCTTGGCCATGCCGGGCCCTTCAGGTGTTGTGTAGAAAACTCCAGATTTGTACCTGAAATTCAGCCTAGGTGTTTTCTTTTGAGTTATCAACACCTAGACGTAGTAACTAATTGCACTACTCGTCATCTCTTTTTTAATTTAACCTTCTTCAAAAAATATCAAAATAACAAAGTATTTTTAAGCACAGATTTGGGTTTATTTATGCCATCACCAAAGAACATAACATGTACACACACTCTCGCTCGTGATTGTAGCCCTATTAATATTGTATTGTTTTCTGCTGTTATTCTGACATTAATTTAGTAACTTCCAAAATCACCTCAATAAAGTGAATGTGACTAATTTTTTATTTTCAGTTGTAAATCTGTGCGTAATAATTCAGCTGACTTTGAGTACTATGTTGACTGTGAAAGATTACAACTGAAAAGTAAAGTTAGCGAAATATTAGATATTCATGAAATGTATGATAAAAAATCGTAATCATTTGAGATTTTTTCCCACGTTCCTAATACGGCCATTTCGGATTTAAAATCAGATGATTTAAAAATATCATTTCACATCTATCTTCAGTACGTCGCAAATCACTTCCCCGAAAGAATGAGAAACAAAATATTATCTGAAATGTTATATACATACATATGGTTTACAATGTGGTTCACAAAAAATTAAATTTTCCAATTGAAACGCCTTCCATTGGCTCAGCGGTATGTCTGCGGACTTACACGCTAAAATCCGGGTTTCGATACCCGTGGTGTGCAGAGCACAGATAGCCCATTGTGTAGCTTTGTTCTTAATTCAAAACAACAAAAACCAATTGAAACGTCGAATGTTGGCAAAACATTAAAAACTAAGAGGTCTGTGATAAAAGTCAAAATGTGACTTTTATGTTTTTTACTTTTTTTCTAACATACTATACTGCATATAAGAAATAACTAGCGTGTCGTAGAATATTTTATTTCTCATTGTTCAGCTCAACTAAAGAGTTTTGGTTGTGAATGAAAGGCTTCACGGGCGTTGATTTGTGAGAAAGGAACAAACATTTTGAAATGCCATTTTACACGCGTCTGATTCAAATTTGAAACGGGTAACTTAAGAGTAACGGTAAAACCCGAAACATTTATTGTTAATTTTTGTATGCACATATTGTAAGCCTATTGTTATTGTAAGCCTATTGTATTAAATTATACAGCTTAAATACTGTTACAACAGTAGTAAATAATTCAGTATTGATTTATGTAACATTATTATCAGTGTAACTGTGATGTTTCAGAACAAGTGCTACATTAAACATCAAATTTATTAATTTCATATCTATTGAGAAAAAATAACAAAGTCGCTCAATTACGCTTGCCTAACTAGCTTGGGCGAAAGACCTCCCTGAAAATATCCTATAATCAGTGGTATAGTACTGTTAGTACAAAGTCAAAACTTATATTTCAGGCTACTTTCAAAGAACAATTGAAGGTAAATCACAGGATACATTTAATATATTTTTAATCTTTATATTTAGTACGACAGAAACTCAGTGGAAGTGTTTGAGTTTAACAAACAGTTAATATTTTGTGTGTTACCAATTTACCTTAATATCTGTAGGCAGTCTTTCAGGCATTGTTATAACATATTTGATCAAAGAGACATTTGGGATGCTACTCCGAATGTCTTTTGTATAAATCTACAAAGTTTCTTTGTAAGTAACTTTTGATTTGTCAAGTTTTTTACCTGTAAAATCTCGGATCTTTTCTGTTGGCTCTCAGAGCTCTGTAAGGATCATTACATCATTTGAATGACTGCGGCAGCTTTTTTATCATCCAGTAATTTCTGAATATGTTGGATGAGTGTTTGGGGCTATTATATTCTTGTTAATAGAATCCTTTACCAATAATATGCAAACCTCTGGATAATTATCTAGTTGTATTTGCGTTGATCCATTATTCCATCTACTTGGCAAATATCTTCTATCGCCTCAGCATAAAACACGTTTAAACCATCACTCTCCTTCCCCATGCTTCATGGTAGGTGCTATGTGTATTAAGGTAAGTTATCTTTCACCTTTCTTCTGCCAGGTGAATTACTTATATTTTGAACTAAATATTTAGAACTTAGACTCATCATCCATAACACCCTTTTCCAATCATCAGTAGTTCCTTTTATATACCTATTGGCAAATTTTATTCTCTTGATAACACTTAGAGATCAAAGTCATGTTTTTTAACTACTACATAACCAGATATTGCATTCTCGTTCAGTCTTTTTGATACTATAAATCTGGACACTTTTCTGTCATTTGGTACATGATCGTTTATGTCATGCTTGGGGTCAGTGGCAGTTTTCTTTCTACAGGGTGTCCCAGAAGTCGCGCACCATACGTACATATAATAATGTCAAAGGATTAGCACTGCAACCCTCAACAAAGTAAAAGACAGTTTTATAAAGAGAATTGATGAATGTATCAAAGCAGAGGGTGAACAGTTTGAGCATCTGTTATGATTATTATCAATAAAATTGTTATTCATATGTATTAACATAAAAATTTATATGGTGCGCGACTTCTGGGACACCCTGTATATTAAAGGCTGCATAAAAGAAGATACTTAACGCCAAGGTCATTGAGTTTAGGTATTCTGCCTCTTTCTTTCCTGTTTTCAAATTTATCCGTTTTGGTCTGACGATCTCGGGTGTATTTTATACTGTCTGGAGAGCATTTCAAATCTGCAGCAATTTGTTGTAGAATCCAACTAGCATCATGTAAAGCTTTTATCTTAACTCTCTGCTCTACTGATCTTTAAGGGAGGTGGTATGACAAAAACACTTAATATATAGTGTTAAGCATTGTTTTTATCAAGGTTTTTTGTGGAATGCTATTAAATTAACTTCTTCTATCATATACATTTACCATTAGCTAACTTCTTTCTATATAGTTGAGGCACCACACAGGGTACCATGACAGTTATTTCAGACCCTAAATTTGATCAGCATGTTTATTCATTCAGAGCCCTTATGACATGCACCTGGTACAAGTTTATAGCAATTCTAAAGAGTGATAAGTATTTTCATTATAGGTAATTCATTTGTCAACAGGGATCAGTGAAGCATTACCATATCGTTGAAATACACATTCTGTAATGACTTCGAAGAATTAGCTTCATTAAATAAAAATAATGTCAAAATTTCTCTTGTCATAACGGCCCGGCATGGCCACGCGCGTAAGGCGCGCGACTCGTAATCCGAGGGTCGCGGGTTCGCGCCCGTGTCGCGCTAAACGTGCTCGCCCTCCCAGCCGTGGGGGCATTATAATGTGACGGTCAATCCCACTTTTCGTTGGTGAAAGAGTAGCCCAAGAGTTGGCGGTGGGTGGTGATGACTAGCTGCCTTCCCTCTAGTCTTACACTGCTAAATTAGGGACGGCTAGCACAGATAGCCCTCGAGTAGCTTTGTGCGAAATTCTAAAAGAAACAAACTTGTCATAACACTTTTACACTGTACTTCAAAAAATTATCAGTTTTAATGTAATAATTTTCTATGAATACATAAATATTAATCTGAAACCTTTCTGCAGTTTCGGACGTACGGTTGTGTTTTAACATTCAGCGCAAATCAGATTTTTATTCTGACAATACTCAAAGTTAATATAAATAAGGTTTAAAGATTGCTTGTTGTATTACAAAACTACAGTAAGCTTTCTGCTTTATCTACCGTGGGGAAATGGACTCTGGACTACGTATAAAAGCTCGTAAACTTATCGCTCCCCCATCGCAGAAGAACAAGGAGTTTAAAACCATTTTTTATATGAAAAATAACGTCATATAATTCATTTTTTGTATATTTCAGTTCCAGTTCAGGATTGATTTTATTGCTAGAGTTTTATAACTTAGATCTTTGACCATAAAATTGTGTATTAAATACTTTATTAAGATGATGTGTGATAAACAAAAAATCAAAACTCATCTGTATTTAACGAGAAGCCTTGTGATATTTTTCTGTATCAGTATAATATATTTAACACTATTACATTTTAAATGGCTAAAAATGTTTTTGTACCTTCGGCAAAAATGCGTTATCTAATGAGAATTTATTGCACTTTGCCGAAAACAATATTCTATTGCTCTGTTTCATTCCAATAGCGATAATTATGCACAATTATCCAAGAACATTATCATGATTATAACCAGCTTTTACGAAGGACAGAGATGTCAGTTATAGATCACACATCTAACAAATTTTCCACAGTCCCTCCATTGTACGTAGACTTCGTCTTCTGAGACCATGCTCAAGCAGACAAAAGGTATGAGAGTTCATTGAAGTCGGAGGTCAAATGTGAATGTTGTTATTTCAATTTCATCGGAAATCTTTCTCATAAACGTTGGGAATCCCCGCAACATATGACCAAACGTTTGTTAGCTTGTGTGTTTTCGCCAACTTCAAATTTTTGTTTATTGTGTTCTTCGCATTGCAATGAGATAAAACCACATTCATTGCAGTTGCTTATTGGGTCGGAGAGCTCTGTTTCGCAACAATAGCTGCCAGTTTGCAAATGACGATAATGTTCTGGATTAATCTGGAGTTTTGTAACTCACTCTTACTCCAAACCAACTTTATGTTCAATGACCAAAACTACTTACAAATAAATGGCCTAAGTATGAGCAAATTCGTGTCACCAGTTCTAGCCAACATTTTTATGACACAAATTGGATTTCAAGCAATCAATTCAGCCTTACATCCACCACTATACTGGTACAGGTATGTTGATCATACAATTGCAAGATTCACATCTACAGAACACAAACTTAGTTTTTTCAATCACGTTAACTCGATGCACCCCAACATTAAGTTCACCTGTGAACAGGAAAAACTAACTTAATAGAATTTCTGAACCTCAAGACAACAAGAACCAATGGATAATTCAAAACAGAAATCCACAAAAAATCACTCATACTGGACTACACATTTTCTAAAACTCAACACATTAAACAAAACAAAAACTCAATATATTAAGAAACCAACTAAACACAGCCACAAAACTGTGTTCACCTGATAAAATTAACGGTGAAATCAACAAAATAAAACAACACTTCATCAACATCAACAAATTTCCTCAAAAAACCGTGGAAAAACTTATACACATACGCCAAGACCAACAACACAATAAAAAACAAACAAACAGTAATAAATTCCAATATACAAGAAACTACAAAATCTTACAATGTTGCATACCATATATACCCGACATCAGCGAAGAAATAGCCAAAATTTTGAAAAACTTATAACAAAATACGACATTCCAGTAAACACCAAATTTTCTCAAAAAACAGGAACAAAACTAAAGTTCATGCAATGTAAAAAACTACACTGGCAATACAACGCTACAACTGCCACGACTTCTATATCGGAGAAAATAGAAAAAAATGGAAATCAGATTCAAAGAAGGAAAAACACCTTCATACGTTTCTAAACGCTGGAAATAAAAAAAACACAACATAACCATAGAAGACACCAGGTAATAAATAGAAAAACAAATGTAAAGAAGCACAACATAAAAGAAGCCCTACTTATACAGCAACTAAAACCAAAATTAAACCAATATAAGGAAACACGTTTATACCTACACTAATTAAAAACCTAACATCTGACTGCAAAGTCATCTACAATCGTGTACACGTTTACACTTTCTTCTTAAAGACATGTTCCCCTGCAACATGTGTCTTTTGTTAAACTGAAGACGGTTTAAAAAGGTCGAAACGTTGTCCTCTACCTTATTTTAACAAATATTTTAATATCCATATCATCCGTCTTTTTACTTGAAGTTGGTTCCTCGTCATCACAAAAGTGTTTCGATTCCTTGAAAATGTTCCATTAGTTAATTCACTTAAATATAAGTTAATTTGTTTAAAAATCTAAAAATTGTGTCACATTTTTACTTGTTTACTGTTATCGGTGTGTAATTACAATCCTTTATCCTTTGATAAGTTCTTGTAAGACTAACACACCTAAATAAAACAGTTTAATGGAAAAAGTGGTGACAGGAACGATGGAAATATTCATTTGTATTTATAATAAATCTTTAGGTTAGCTAACATTTTAAGTCGTATAACTCTGTTGAAATGATATCATGTCTGAAACTGTATTTATGATTTCAAGCATCACAGCACATATTTCATCTCCCTTTTAGCATTAAGAAATCTTAAAAGCGACAAAAACAAAAAAATGGCTTCGGTTAAATCGGTTTTTGCACTTTGTTCAACTTTATATACAGCAATAAATGAATGGACTTCCTGGTAAAAAAAAATATATATCTTCCTTTTTGCCTTGTGCTATCCAAACAATATTATGAAATAAATGAAAATATAATACGTAATTTAAAAACGAACAAGCAAGTTGGGTTTTACTGATGATTCAGTACGTTATGTTAAAATGATTTTGAATATGTAAATCAATAAGTGATACGGCAAACATAGCCGATAGAAAGTGAAATATCACGTATCTGAATAACAGTTTTCTGTTGTTCAACATTGATTTATTTTAGAAAGGGCATGTAACATCCATTTTCGATGCAAAAACATTCAAATACTCAGATCATAATGGTGTGTTTAGGTCAGGATTTTAGAATTTTCAGGATGGAGACACTATTTGTAATAATTACAATGGAATACAAAGGAATATGAATTAACTTGAGGTAACAGTACTTTCTAGAAATGGGCCTTCAACAAGTCGTACTCAAACCACGGAAACCAAAGTTTGGTAGTCTGTAACGGGTTAGAATAAAAAAAAAGTCATTGCCCAACATGAGAAAGCTCCTACTCTGGAAACCATGCCAAGAGTCATACTGTAAGCTCAAACTCAACGTATCTTAAATAACTAGAAGATGGAACACGCATTGATTATATTATAAAGACAAATAAGCACGTAGAATATTGTTCAGCAAGTCTGTTTAAACTGGCTCTCTGTTGCTAAGTGACATCTTTTCACACTAGATTGTTTATCAAAAGCATGAAGTAGTGGTTGCTTTGTTTGTGAAGGTCTTACGACGAAGCCTATTGAACAAAACCTCTACAGCAGGGCTACTGTCAAAATGCACTACCTCAATTGAAACATGACTGGATTTAGTAGCATAGACTGCAACTATGTGGTAAAGTTCCAAAATCGTTTGAATATCATGTAATTAGCCTCTGTTATCACGACAATTTATCTTTCAAAAGGAATTGTGCTAGAAATTCCACTGAAGATTCTAAACAAATATTTACGTATACTTAAATATTAGTTTGTTATAACTAAAAAAATAGCTAAAGCAAAAACAAATTAAACAAAAAACGCTGTTTCAACAGCCACAGCGCACACTGGTGTAGTTCGTTTGCTGTGCTGTTAATTAGTACCTTTCTACTATATAGAGGGCTGGAATGCTAACATCAAAAGGTAAGCTTTTATCTCACTTATCCTCAAATGATAATATCTTGTTTCTTCATATTTTTATTTTTTATTTCAATTAATTATCTACTTTGAAGAGTAGTCACCTTCCCACAACTGTCTGCAGATAGTGAAGAGTGGTGTAGATGTGGGACGTTATGGGCTTGAGCGCCAACATCTCGCTCTCATAATTTCTATTTCGGCTTATATTTCCTTATCAATTGCTACTCTTTATTTCTCATGTGAGACTGGCAAATGGAGGTTAAGACTGATAGACGGTGTATCCTCACCGCAGTGTGGGTCTTACTACCGCAATCACCTCCAAATCCTAGGGTACATTTTGTAATCCCACATTGTAGCCTTTACCCTGTATCTTTTCAGTTAATGCAGCGTTTTCTGTTTAATTTGTTTTTGTTTCGGCTTGCGTTTCAGTTATAACAATCTGAGGGTCGCGGGTTCTCATCCCCGTCACACCAAACATCCTCGCCTTTTCACTCGTGGGGGCGTAATAATGTGCAGTCAATCCTACTATCCGTTAGTAAAAGAGTAGCCTTAGAGTTGGCAGCTCGTGGTGATGACTAGCTGCCTTCCCTCTAGTCTTACACTGTTGAACTAGGGACGGCTAGCACAGATAACCCTTGAGTGTCTTTGCGCGAAATTCAAAAAATAAAAACAAAACAAACAGTTATAACAAATTAAAATAAATAGTCAGAGGTTTGGATTTCCGGTTTTTAAAGCAGTCATTTCCTTCTGATCTTACCTATCTTACAATTTAACTTCATTAATATGTATCTATTTTCACTTATCTTTATATCTACATATATAATTTACCAATTATTCGAATTTAAAGTTCATAACTCGTTCCCTTCTTTTTATTATGAGATTTAATAGCTGTGTGGATAACGTATTTCCAACGTTTGATATCTTAAGAATGGTTTGTATTTTTTCAGCTTTCACTCACCTTTTAAAGTAAAATCTCATCACAATATTCATAAGGTATACTATATATCAAATATGTCTTTTTCCTCGTTAAACTACAGATGTGTGACGAACAACTAGCATTTTCAAATAAACGTTTAAGGACACGTTTCTTAATTGCAGGGTGTGTGTAAAACATCTCATTATACTATTCAATCTCTATTGCACACATTGTTAAAGTACGGTGAGAGAACGGTTTATTTGAATTTATTGCTAAAAAAGTCTTTGATACAAAAAAAAAAGATTTTATTAAATATATTTCGGTAAGTTCTAAAGGTAAATAAAAAATGTTACCCAGAGGTAACGTTGTTTAAATGGGGGAATCATTATAATGATTATGTGGTTTATTCGAACTGTTACCTAGAAGTAAGAGCATTCAACAACAGAAAAGAAGTGTTTATTTGTGTGTTATACAACAAAGTGTGACACCGAAGTTAAATAAGTAAGATCTATTTGATACGTTTCGTTTCGAGAAATTTGCTGACCTTCTTGCTAAGTATAAAAACATTAGCTAATTAATGTAAGGTCGTGACGATTAATGAATAACCATTAACATGGTTAATTGCCACTAGCTTAATTAATTACCAGAGTAAAGGGTTTTTAACGAATAGGTTGTTTGTTTGTTTTGAATTTCGCGAAAAGCTACTCGAGGGCTACCTGTGCTAGCCGTCCCTAATTTAGCAGTCTGAGACTAGAGGCAAGGTAGCTAGTCATCACCACCCACCGCCAACTTTAGGGCTGCTCTTTTACCAACGAATAGTAGGATTGACTGTAACATTATAACCCCCCACGGCTGGGAGGGCGAGAATGTTTGGTGCGACCGAGATTCGAACCCGCGATCCTTGGATTACGAATCGAATTAACGAATAGTAGATATATATTAGAATAAATGGAAAAGGAAAGCGAAGCAAGTACAGACAATTAAACAACTTGATATTGAATAAATGAAAATTAGATATAGCTGTTCTGTGTTTTGATAGAAGTTCTTAGGCCTATATTTTAATTATTCTTTTTGTTTTAATTGAAAAAGCAACAAATTAATCAGATCTAAAATCTAACTGGAAAACTACAAACGTTATTTTGTTTTTTAAACTATTTCTTAAAACTCATAACACTTCATATTATCATCTAAATATTTATTTGTTTTTTCCTTCTCAGCTACTCGTGCTTCTTATAGAAAGACTAAATACTGCAAGGAGTAAGCTGCTGCAAGATGAAAACGGTGAACTTTCTTTCACTAAAGAGGGCGCCTTCAATACACGTGAACATGATCCACTAGATGCTGTTGCTCAGATGTCTTTTAACACTGGAGACGATAACGATAACAGATTCCGACATGAGAAACGACTTCCTAACGGAGCAGTCAGAGGGTTCTCCGGATATCGCGATAAAAATGGAGATCTTTTTGTACGTCATTACATAGTAGACGTAGATGGGTATCGTTTAATAAAGGAAGAGCGTTATCCTTCATCAAACAAGAATGCAGATAATCTTATTGAACATCCTAATAGAAATGTCCAAAACTACTTACTTAATTTCAGGAGGCAGATTCCGAGTTTACCAATCAAGATTCAGAAATCGAATAATTATTATCCAATTGAACCAATACACAAAACTCTTCATAAAGGTCCATTCCAGCTGAATCGACGTTCAGATATACACAGGCCGTCAGGGATTTTTCGTGATAATCTAAATAAAGACAAGTTTTATTTCGACCTACCTCAATATTTCCCTACACAATTTTTGCTAGAAAAATCTCGGAGACGTTTTTTTTTAAATCGGAAAAATCCCTTTCCCCAATTTCAAGATGGATTCAACAACTTCGGAGATAACCAAAATCCAGCTGACATCAGCTATGATCAGTTCATTCCTTTTAATAAACTGGAAAGCAATCGGTTTTTAAATGACCACGAGAAAAGGTATTTTCGAGATATTAACAACGATAACCCAGTTAGTATCCATTTCGCTTATACTCCAAATAACAATGGAGATAACAACCGATTTAATAAGTATTTCCTAGATAGTCCACTTTATGTACAAGAAAATACTCCAGAAACTGCAGCAAATATTGATGAAACAACATTAAGAAACTCTTCTAAAGGAAGTGTTAAGGGAGTTAAACTAGTTTCTGGTAAAATCATACCATTGTACGACAAGGACATACCCTCTGAACCTCGATCAAGTCCAGAAACTGCTCGATCACCTCTTTTGTTTCCATCTCACCAAGAAAGAGTGGAACAAACTCGACGACTACAAACGTTATCAATACCTATTTTTTCTCTCAAGCTACCGTCTAATAAATCTTATTTCTCTGACCCATCAAGTTTTCACAATAACTTTCGAGATAAGAAAAATATTGATGCCAAGTACTTTGCCCCTAGTGAACTTAAAGATGATATTAAGGTTAATTTCAAACCTTTTAAATTCGAAAACCACAGTTTGAAGGTTTTGAACTATCCCGAAGCTATCAGGAACACATCTCATCGTCCTAGTCTCTATGGCAAACGCAAACGTTTGTCTCGTCAGTTTGGTTTTGGTAATATTTATGGACATTCATTTTAATTTTCGTCAGTGCAGCTTCTGTATATTTCTTTTATATTATGGGTTGAATTTAATACGACTAATTTTAGTCCACAAGTTGCAGTTAGTTTTAAGATAATCACATGTGTACTAAACAATGTGGAACAATACCAAACAATGTGAACAAGTTAAGCTTTCAATTACCTTCATTACTGTAGCTGCTTTTGAATAAACGTTGCTAATTTGATTGCTACGCTTTAAGAATTATATCTTGAATCGTGTTTCCGAATTTCTATAGTATGTATCCCTTAGTTAGAAATAGTATATCAAAGCACAAAAACAGTATAATATAAATATATTTTAAGTGAGAAATGAAAACTGAATACAATCATGCGAATATATAACACAATCAACACAAATAACGCCATGATCGTAAAATTACATAGCACATAGAAGTGTATCAGCACAGATGTTATTAACTTCTTTGGCACAGTTTATCTTCAACTCATATTCTTCTAATGTTAAACTCCAACTTTCAAATCTTTTGTTTTTGCCCTTCATTTGGTTCAAAAACATAAATGATTAGTGTAAATAACAATACGTTGTTGAGATACAGATACATGCACATTGAAATGTTCTGAAACTAACACAAAAACCAATGTTTCTTTTTCCGCAGTAGAATAGTTCTCCTGGTGATAATTAATCTTTTTTAAAGAAAAATATCAAGCAAAATGCTCAATACCTTTGTCTTATGATTGTGCAATCGCTAACACCAACATATTATGCAGAAGGCTTATGAAACTCAGGTTTTATCAATACAGTATAAGTGCACAACAAAGATATGACCTTATCAAAAGCAGATTGGCCTGTTTCAGATCACTTGAACTTTTGATTTTTCTTCAATAGGTTTATTAATGGTAAAGTAATGTCAGTAAAGCATTAAACTTCCTGTAATAACTAGCCACTCCCAAAAATCTCATCAAACTTTTCTTGCTTGTAGGGGAATGAGCTTTGGACTCAATTGGAGAAACATTGTCATGGCCTACTATAAGACAAAAGTAACCATCTTTGGATTTTTGCCGTCAAATTTATAGTAAGATTGACTTCCTTAAGTCTCTCATAAACAACACTTAATACACATTAGTGTTCTTCCCAGGTGTTGGTGTAAACTGCAATATTGTCAACGCAAATTTCAATATTTAACAGACTGTTAAAACATTGATTCATTAATCTTACAAAAGATAACAGAGAATTTTTCATTTCAAACGACATTATATTGTACTGGTATAATCAATCAGAAGTAATAAAAGCAAAATGTATTTTGCCCTGTCAGTTAGAATAATAACTCAGTCTCCCTTTTCCAATCTTATCATCAAAATAATCCAAGGAAGAACCCTGTTTATTATCAGAAACACAAATAAAATATCAGGTTAACTTCCCATCATCAGGATCCCCGTTGCCACAGCGGTCGGTCTACAGATTTGCAACGCTAAAATCAAGGGTTTGATTCCCCTTGGTGGACCCAGCAGATATCTCGATACGGATTTGCTATAAGAAAAACACCCATCCACCATCAGGTATAACAACTACAGCGAGTGAACCCTTATTCTTATTTGATTGGTTGAGTCAAATAAGACCCACAGAACATCAAAAACATGTTGAAAATAGCCAAACAATTCATGCTATAATTCTATACATCAGAAACTTGAACATGAAAATCCATTGAAAATCAACCAAAGTTATATGTAAATCTGGAATTTATGTCAACAAAAATTGTGGACAAATTTCATACACTATTGAAGGTAAATTTAAGCTAAATCTTCTGTTTGTTGTCACATAGCCCCCAGTGGCACAACAGTAAGTCTGTGGACTTATAACGTTAGAAACGCACAACACATATAGCCCATTGTATAGCTTTGGGCTTAAATAGAAACAAAGCCGGTCTATGCCATTAAGGGTTTGGAACTTAAGTTATAAAATAAACGATATATGTGTTTCTCTCAATGACAAATTGTCGGACTAAAGAGGACAGATAAAAATGTCAGAAGTTATACTGAAAATTAGTTTCGGGTTGTTCCGAAATAGTTATTCAACATGCTGTTTCATATTTTATATTTTTACCCAGTATTTTGTATTAGTTAATATCAGAATGTTAACATCCTTGTGAGCGTTAAATAAATCTGTAAGCATACATATCTAAATTTTTGGCAAATTGCTTGAGTTCCAAACATAAGTGAAACAGAGGTATGTCTGCGCACTCACACCGCTATAAACGAGATTTTTATACTCGTGGTGAGTGAGCAAAGCACAGACAGCCATTTGTGTAATTTTGTGTTTAATCCCAAACAAACAAACATAACTCAAATATATGTTAAGCATTTTCGATAAATTAATCGATGTATTCTGATTGTATTATATTATAAATTCACCTCAAAACAGAAAAGATAAAAACCAATTCAATATTAAAAGTTTCGAAGAGAGGCTGGGAAAGATACAACTATAATATTTTATTTTGCTTTTAGGTAAAGCTGTTTAAAAAATAAGACATTGAGAGACTTTGCATCCTAAACACCTCGAGTGGTCATATTAGGACATATCTTCATAAGCATGGAAGATAGTTTGTTATATTCCTTAACACAGATACAAACTTATCTGTGGGATTCTGCAAGGTAAAATTCATTGAACTGTTCACAATATATTTGATAAACTGAATCACAGGATTTCTGATTTTTACATCAGGCCATTTCTTGAGTAATGTCCAATTTTAGGTTCAGTAAAAGAGAAAGGATTTCAAACGCTTTTAATGTTATTAAATCAATAAT
The DNA here is from genome assembly GCA_011833715.1 of Carcinoscorpius rotundicauda. Lineage (NCBI taxonomy): Eukaryota > Metazoa > Arthropoda > Merostomata > Xiphosura > Limulidae > Carcinoscorpius > Carcinoscorpius rotundicauda. The sequence continues at coordinate 87,694,671 of CM022393.1, read as the reverse complement.
GTATGTTCCATTATTATTAATTACTTTCTTTCAACGATTCACAAGCTTCTGAATGCCACTTTTATAACATTATTGATGTTTGAAGGAAAAATGGAGAGAGGGTAGTTTTGACATCTTCATGAATTCCAAGCTCTTTTCCATCAAGATAGTTCTGCAAAGTTCAGAATAGATGATAATCAGTTGAGACAAGGTCTGGAAAATAAGGAGGATGTGAAAGTTTTTCCAGTCTAGCTCTTCAATCTTTGTAGATGTGATTCTTGCTGTATGAGGCCGTGTATTATCCTGGCGTAACACAACACCTTTACAATTGATTAAAGCAAACTTCTTTTCTTTCAGTGTAACATTCAAGCGCTCTAACTGTTGACAAAAGAAGTCTGATGTAATCATTATATTGAGTGGCAGCAATTCAAAGTGGATCATACCAACAATATTTCACCAAACACTAACCAAGACTTTCCTTTGGTGGACGTCCAATTTGGTCCTACTTTAGCCAGTTCGCCTGCCCTGAGCGATTGTCTGCAGCGCTTAACTTTTTTTTTTTAAATATCCATTTTTTTATCTCCAGTCACTAATCTTTCCAGAAAATGTGACTGACATTCACGAGAATTACTCTAAGATTGGCTTCTGTTTAAGCATGGATGACCCATTTTCCAAGCTTTGATACCTTTTCAAGCTGTTGCAGATGACGGTGAACTGTTGAATGGGTTGAATTAAGCTCTTGTACTAGTTCTTCAACTGTTACAGTACAATCTTCATCAAGTGCTGCCAAAAACAAGTCATCATTAAACTCAACAGGATGACCTGAACGTGGCGCATCACTTAAGCTGTAGTCACCCTATTTGAAATTCTGGAACCACCTTTGACGTCTTCTTTCATTGAGAGTTTCTGCATCAAAAACACCTTGAATGTTTCGTGTAGTTTCTGCTTCACTGTTGTCTTTCTTAAGCTCATAAAGCATTATATGCCTAATGTGCTCCTTAGACACATCCATCTTCACAAGGGTTTATTTGATTAATTATCTGCAAAAGTGCAGTTGAGTTAGTTTTTTTTTTATTTAACTGAACATTTTTATTCGTGCCCTACTACATATTTTAGTCATTAAAGCCTTCTACAAAGACAGAAATAATAATGTACTTTCTTTATTAAATTTTAGGAGATTACTTATGGGATGACCTGATAGCGTTAGCTTCAGTTTTCTACCGGGAAGAAACACAAATTTTACTGACAAATTAATCTGAGTTCATAAAATTTTCAGTTTTTATCTCAAAACTTTCTGACTGAATGTGACATTTTTTAAATAAAATAAACCGTGTAGCAAATTCGGCGTTTGTTGTTACTTGACTTGTGCTAAGAATTCACTTCGTATTTTTATTACGCTTTGAGCAAACTTTATTAACGTATTCTAGAAAAAACGTTTTGAGTCACTAATTCTATTTGCAATTTGTTGGGGTCCTTTTGAAAATATTTGTTACTAGAACAAATATTTTCGATGGAATGATAGAGAGTTCTTATGATAATTAATTTTCATCCATGTTAGGAGTTCTAAGATACGTAAAACCTGTGTGAGATAACCGGAAGTGAGGAGCTTATGATGTTTTTTAACAAGAATTTTAGAAACTGAAGCATATAGTATTCTACATATTGTATGGTAAATTTAATATCAGGATAGATTAGGCTTAGATATAAATACTCTTTGACGTATGTATGAGTAATCATTGAATCCAGTAAATATATTATTAACATTTCTCATCCACAAAATTGGTGAATAAAAAACATGGAAATATCCAAAACTCTAGTTTGGATCATTTGCAGAAAGTTAGATATGGTCGTAAGAGAAGTCTTCAAATTGAAAGTTATTGTAGAAAGTAGTCAAATAGAGACAATTTTTCAGAATTTCATAAGAAAGTGAAAATCTAGGAAAAGAATACAAGAATACAATTCTCTGCTTCACAAACAGGTCAAAACTAATGATGACAGCCAGTGGATCGAAATGTTTCAACTTCCGAATATTTGTCAAATTAATAAGGCATAGTTCACATAAGAAATATATAGCCGAGCTAAATATTTCCTTAGTTTGAAATAAATGCTTCGTTGGCAAAGACAATTCGATCTCAAAAGGAAACCAGAAACATTATCTTTGGGACGACAATAAATTTGTGTAACTCTATAATCAGTAAATCTGAAAAAGTTATCTAGATCATCCGTAAGAAACTCCAGTTTTTATTAGCTGTAGTAGTAAAGTAAGAAGTTTCCTGTCTTGTCTAGATATTATGTTTCTGTTGAAAACGGTTCTTTTATCAATTTCAATCATTTTTGTGACACAATCAGAACGATCCATGATAACAGCTTAACCTGATAACACGCTGTAGCTATAGACATTATACCCCGTCATTATTAAACTGGAAACATCATTCAGTTTAATAGATTGTTACACTATCCTTCTGTCGGCTGATCTAGAATACGAGATAAGATTTTAAAAGAAAAGTAAACAGGTACAAGATTCTTAAAAAATAAATAAAAAAATGTTGAAAAGTAATGCTTTTTGAAATTGTTGCATCACACATTAACTTGAAAGCATTACGAAGAACGCAATAGATCTTGTTTGCTGCATATCAAATATGTTATCCACGTATTCCTCACGTGACATGTCATCAGATGATCTGTTTTCCATCAATCTGTGGATATTCCAATGTCCACCATGAGAAGTTCACGGGTCTTTTCTGGTATTTGTTATTTCAAAACGAAAGAAAAAAAAAAGCTTTCGGAGAACTTGTTTGAGTAAATTAAACACAGTATTGTATTGTATATTGAATACACAAGTAATTTAAACATAATTCATGCAAGAGCAAACATAGAGCAAACCCCTTGATATTCTTCCGCGTTAAGTAAGTCGGGATAATATATTGTTAGTTACCTAGATGATAACTTAACTGATTATTTAATTATTTATTTCACCTTGTTTCGCTGATTTACTATGAAACAACCTTTTAAGAACAGTTTTATATTCACGCAGCAGCATTGTGACCTCAAACGAACCCATTCCCTCGTTCAGCAACGTTAAAAACTTTATAATTAGTATTATTCTTATCGTTTATGCTTGAGAGAATGCACGGAATGTTTCTTAGGAGTTCGAGGTTTTTATTTTTTTAAAACTTGAAGGATTAATTTAGTAGTTAACAAAACTCAGTTTTGGGGTTGTTACGGGCGCAAACTTCTAAAAATTGTCTTGCATACAGTACATTCGATGGGCACAATTCAACAACCACTACTAAGAAGCAGAAGCGAGAATCGAAGCAGCAAGATTCATTAGCATAAAATGTTTAGTGTTATATTATGTAACAATGTTGTTTTTCTCTTCGCAACAACTGAATCTGAAACAAAATTGTTTCGAATTCAAATGAATGGGTTGGTTCCATATTATTACACATCGACTTGGTAACACACTATTACGCACAGGCTTGGTTACACACTATTACACACAAACTTGATTATACACTATTATTACACGCATGCTTGGTTAAACTATTACCCACAGGCTTAGTTACACACTATTACACACAGGCTTGGTTACACACTATTATGCACAGGCTTGGTTAAATACTCTTACGCACAAGCTTGGTTACTCACTATTACGCACAGGGTTGGTTACACACTATTACGCACAGGCTTGGTTACACACTATTACACACATGCATGGTTATACACTAGTACGCACATGCTTGGTTAAACACTATTACCCACAGGCTTGGTTACACACTATTACATATTTGTTTTATTCACATCCCTCTTTATTTATCCATGTCAAATTGTAAACCAGAAGACAACTATTTAAACATTAGATAATAGAACCTTTATGCATCTCAGAACGGGTGATATTGGTATTAACACTTATTGATAGGGAGAGAGCAACGTTTTGACCTTTCTAGGTTCTTAACCTGAAGATGACCAAGGAGGGTCGAAATATTGTTATCTTCTTATCAATAAGTATCGATCCAATACCACCCGTTCTGAGATACATTTTTATTTCAAGTAGATTTCTCGTCATCAACAGTAAAACCTTCAGTTTTCACAGCGTTATTAACATCTGACATAACCTATTACAACTGAACAAAACCTATAGTTTCATTTTTACGTTATATTTCAATTTAAAACTTTTGTTTCTTTGTCGTTTATTATTAAAAATAAAAATATACAATGGTCTAAATTTGCTGTATCAGCCACTGGTACGGAAATACAGTATAAGTGTTAACGTTATAAGTTCTCAGTCTTACCACTCGACTACTGGGAAACATAGTTCTGCTTTTTTATGTTTATCATAAAACAAAAAGCTATTCAATGGGCCTAACAGATATCAAAACATGATTTTTTGTGTTTAAAACCAACAAAATTATTGTTTAATAATTGTAAGCCTTCTTCCTTATTAAAATAATCTATCATTATGAAGTTAGTGACAAAGTAACTGTTTTACAGCAATACATTTTTGTTATCTAATTCAAATACATTTTGTTTTTCAATAATTCCCACATAACAACTTTAAAACTACTTTATACCAAAAAGGTTACACTTAATGTAATGTTTATCATTTCTATTCCCGTTGATTAGAGGTTACATAACCTAAAAACCTTTTCATAACCTGAGACGGTAATGAAATTTAATCACCAAGTTTACAACTTCTGTTAATTCGTTAATGGGCTCGGCATGGACAAGTGGTAACGGCTTGTTGGTAAAAAAGTAGCCCAAGAGTTGGTGGCGGGTGATAATGACTAGCTGACTTTCCCCTAGACTTACTTGGCTAAATTAGAGACGGCTAGAGCAGATAGCCCTCGAGCAGCTTTGCGCGAAATTCAAACCAAACTAATTATTTAATGTACGTATCACTTTTATTTTTTTCAAGTTTTCCAATTGTGGGATTCGTTATACTCTACAATATAATATCAGACAAATTTCTAGATATTAATATATTCGACCTCAGTGGAATAGCGGTATGCTGCGAGCTAATACTGCTAGAAAACGAATTTCCACTATCATGGTGGGCAGATCAAAGATAGCTAGCTCTTCGTGTAGCTTTGTGTTTAATAACAAAACGACACACATTAACATTTCTGGGAGGTGTTTGTTGTGCCACCTGTTGGTAAAATATAGAACTATACTTTTGAAAGCACGCACTTAGCTGCTTTATCTATAAAAAAGAAAGTGATGGTTATAAATAATGCATTAATAGCTTTACTAATATTGTTCAATTTCTCTCGATAATGATGTAAAATGCATGGTTTTTTTGTTTGGAAACTGCTATCTGCAATAGCTGTCTCTAATCTGAATGACAGAAGACTAGGAACGTTGCCCATCTCAGCATCACTCAGTGTCAACTCTTGCTTCACTCTTGTCCGATCAACTAATGGAGTTCGGCTGTTATTCATGTCGTGTATCCATGGTACCTAAAGAGTTAGTGAGTTTCCACAATCTGAACACACTAACTGTTGGCTACGCGTAGCTTTGTATGAACTAATTGCTAAAGCAGTAGTGAAATAAAGAATTACGAAACCTGGTATATTAATTGAGCTTAATCGAATCAACTGTGCCCAAACCATATTGTTTATATTATAAGGAACATCAGGTTTGAAATGAGGTTAGGAAGAAATAGTATTTAAAACACAAGCTGTTCGATATTAGTTTGGTTACAAGACGTAAATAATAATTCGTTATTTAAGTTTTGTCTCTAATCGCTCAATCAGAAATTCATAAACTTATTGAAACTGAACTGCCAAAATAACACGATTAGTGAATCTGACATTATTTACGAGTCTACTGCCATCTATGGAAGGTAATAATTTGTATTCTATATATATATATTATAATCTCTTGTACGAAGTTAGAAGTGAATATCAAGCAGTTTTTGTGTTTTTAATATTATTATTATTCATATTAATCACTCAGCTGATTATGTGTTAAGATACGTTATATTCATGTTTATTAATGAGTGATAAAATCGGCGAATAAAAAATGGAACATTATATGTTTCTGTCTTTCAAAAAATCCTTGAAGTGGAACAACAGTTAGAACTGGAAAAGGACTGAACTTCCGCTGTTAACTGTATTCCACAGATATCGCTTTTAAACTATGGCTAGATGGCGCTAACGTAGCTATTCGATAATCTTCTTTCTTACAACCTTTATCCGAGTTAGCTTATACAAGAAAAATAAATATTAGAAGTGCTACCACCAACAGGAATCATTCATGTCTATCAAAGAGTGGAAGTTTAATAGTTCCTTAAAGAAGCACAAAATAACATTATTATTATATTTTGGCAGATATAAGTCCTAACTTTAAATGTTGTTGTCGCAAAGTAACATTAGAATTTCTACTGTATCTACCTCGCGGAATCGAATCACACTTTTTTCTTTCGTTCTAAATTCGAAGAGTTACCGCTGCAGTACCGTGAGAATTATTTTTAAATATATTCGACTTTGAGCTGTTTGTTAAATGAGTTTGATATTAAATGTTTTACAAGTGATAACCTTAAAAAGGTTTTAAATATTTTGGTTGGACAAGCAGTTTTCTTGCCTTGAAATAAATTGAGAATTGAGACAAAAACGAAAGTTTGTTTTCACATTGTTGTGTATATTACAGTTTTGTTTGTTAACGAACAAACTATTTATTATTCATTTCAAGTCAACATATCTGAGGTTTTTATTGTTGGTTATATCAGCAATTTTTCGGCTTTAACAAAGAAAAAAATGGAGTATTGACTAACGAACTCTTTTATTTTTCGTTTCCAAGACAACAGATCTGTGGATTTTATTCTTGGTCACATTACTAATTTTTAGATCTTTATAAAGATGAAGAATGAAGATAAAAATGCTTCGCCCTGTTATACATTAAAATGGAGTAAGTTGATGTTATGTTTTTTTGTTAGTTTTATGTAGACTAAACGCAACAGAAAAACACAGATAACAGCTTGTATAATTTATCACAACAAACTATTATATATGTAACAGATATAGCATAAATTACATAACAACAATGACAGATATTAAGTTCTAACCTTCAAAATTAATTACAACACAAAATGGTACTGGCCTGTATCTAATATAATGATCTAGAATGAAAGTCCAAAAGTTCAGATCAGAAGACCAAAATTCCGGTCTAGGGTGTGAATTTGGTCCCACGAAGAAATTTTGAAGTTTGAATGCAGAATGACGAAGTTCTTTTTACGGTGCTTCTTGATGAACGTCTCAAACTTGCCGCTTTCCAATTTTTCCAGTCTCCCCTAAATAGTCCGTACGTGACGACTCTCAGCACAACCAGTAATTCGAATGAATCGCAAAGATTGACGAGACAAAATCACAGCTTCTGTAGATCTAGCTTCAGTCACAAATTCAAGTTGAATAAACTCACAGCAAACACTTAAACTTTGTCAAACGAATGACTGACTCTTCTTATTCTTTTCTTCGAATAAAAACTAATGACTCTTCCTTCTCCTCGCATCACCGTCTTTTTATACTAGTAGGCCTACTTCTCGAACAATCGCGTAACTTCTACAGAACTCCAGAGCAATCCGCGCATGTCCGTTCTTGCACGAGACTCAACGTCTAGACACTAGGCCGCCAACATTTCATTTACATAAATTTATAAACATATGATTGATCTACCTAATTCTAGAAATCTCTAAATGTTATTTTAAATGAATAACAACATTTATTGGTTCAAGCTTTGAAACAATAATATAAATATGGAAATATAAATAATAGAAATGAAAATTTAAACACAACACGACGTGTTATCGTTCACAAAATATTAACACGACATTTACATAACAGTTGACAATCAAACTCTTTATTAGTTATTTACAAAACAACAGATCTGGAATTGCTATGGTCATATTTGCTAACATTTATTTACAAGAGAATAACTGAAGGTAAATTTTTACCTTGTTACAAACTACAAGTATTAACTGGTGTAAGGTTTTATCTAGACTTGTTTTCAAGGCCACAAACCTGTTAGTTCTCTTCTAGGTTCAGTATTGTTTCTTATTGTATCTAAGGTTGTACATTGAAATCGTCTTGTTCAAAATAATATCAATTGTAAAAATCTCTACTGATGGTTGACATGCAGAATCTAGAACTGTATAACATCAATGCATAAAAGTACATCATCATAAACAATGTACGTGTACAGAAATTTAAATCATTTTATGTAATATATTTTTAGAGTAATGGTGTTAATGATAGAGTGAATGACGGCTGTGTGACAAAACTTGTCGTAAATGGCTTTCATCAGATAAAATGTAATTGAATGCTAGTTTTCAATTTTTTTTAACCGTAAACGAACAGAAAATGAATTAACATTATCGCTAGACAAAGATGAATTTTTGACACTTTGCAAATTTTATAAAAGTGATTTTAACTTGTACGTTAACAGATGGTTGAAACGTTAGAGCTTTAAAATAAAATGTTAAAATCGCTCAAAATTAACACATTTGTAAACAAGCCTTCTCGAAGTTGCGTTGAGTGAAATTATATTTCTTTTTGTCTTTGGTTAGTGTCAGGTGTTAAAAAAATACACAGTAAGCAAATTGACTTTTCACAAATTCTCAACATGGTTGGTGAAGAATACGTGAAATCAGTTTAACACCTGTTGTATATGTACGGTGTTTTGGGTTGTTTTTATCTACCATAATGAACGTACATTCTTATACAATTAGAAGACTGTGTGATATTGTTGCTATCAAGTTATATTTTTGAATTATTTAGTGGACCTTCTGTTTATGATAATAAAACTAAGTAAAAGTAAATTAATAAGAAAACTACTCAATTCAGAATATACTTTATATAAGCTCCACCACTGTATGAAACTTAGTCGTATTCTTTCGATTCGTCATTTCCAAGATTTATTGAGGATAGATAGAAATCACCGAAACTAGTCTAGCACAGCGAAAAATGCACTGTTATTGGAATGGCAGGTTTGGCTTCATATACATTTTTAGTATCTATTAGCTATAAGCTATTAATTCAAGAACGGCAACTTCAAAGGTTGCTCTACCTAAGATTATGTCTTGTTTCCCAACCGGCCTGATAAGCCTTGGTACTATGTAAAAGGCCTCTTCGGGATTGAATATGGAACATGTAGTGTAGGTGATATATTGTAACATACACTTCTTTGTTTTCCCTCTTGGATCCTCGTAATAAACGAGGTTAACTAGGGTAATATGATAAAAGCAGTTGAATCCGGTCTTGAAACGAATCGCCTTGAATAATAGTCACACAATTTCGACCTCATGTGTTGTATATATATATCTAAGTTATGGATTTCAAGCCTAACAACGGGGTAAAATCTCAGTCAATTTATTTAATATTTTTCATTGTTGTTGAAACTCACTAAGAATTATCTACATTGTTGTGAGTTCATTTAACGACTAACAGTTGTTACAAGTTTTACGTTTATTCATCATTGATGAATGATTAAGTGCTCTTGCAGCTGTATAGATTGCAACAAAATCGAATCAGTGAGCAAGAAGGTTCCTAATGGCTTTTGTATGGAGCGTGCAAAATAATCATTTCATCAAGGGAAACTTTTTAAAACCAACAGATTATAATATGTGACTAATCATGGAATAACCATTGTAATAACAATCAGTGTAAAATAGAGAATGAAACAATGAAACAATAAATTATATGAATGTTCATGTGACTATAAATTACAATCTATGAATATATTTAGTTGTATAACACATATATATATAGCCTAAAGGTAGAAAAGTGTTTATATACTTTGAAATAAGCACAAATTGTAATCAATACGCAGAGTAGTTTCACAATCATTGATATAATTAAGATATTGTATCCTATACACAAACAATCTTCACACTTTGAAGCAACCCGATACTGTAACCTACAAATAAAGAAATCTTCAAACATTGAATTAATGAATTAAGCGCAAACTGTAGCTTTTGCACACAGAGAATTATTTATACCTACTGAAGCAGCCAGAAACTGTAATTTAAACAAAGATAAATCTTCACTGCAAGTGGTTTGTTTGGTATGTTTTGATTTTCGCGCAAAGCTACTTGAGGGTTATCTGTGCTAGCCGTCTCTAATTTAGTAGTGTAAGACTAGTAAAAAGGCAGCTAGTCATCACTACCCACCGCCAACTCTTGGGCTACTCTTTTACCAACGAATAGTGGGATTGACCATTACATTATAACGCCCCCACGGCTGAAAGGGCGAGCATGTTTGGTACGATGAAGATGCGAACCCGTGACCCTTAGATTACGAGTTGCACGACTTAACACGCTTGGCTATATCAGGCCCATATTCACACTATGAGCATTCTAATAGCATGGAGAATGCCGCGCTCGAAAATATATTTACAGTATAGCACTACCTGCCTGTGCATCATTTACTACGCATATCGCCCCCCAGTGGCTCAGCGGTATGTCTGCGGACTTACACGCTAAAATCCGGGTTTCGATACCCGTGGTGGGCAGAGCACAGATAGCCCATTGTGTAGCTTTGTGCTTAATTCAAAACAGCAACAACAACTACTACTACTACTACGCATATCACGAGGTTTTAGTGGGTTACATTACAAATGTTTTTAAATTAATTTTTGTTTAGGTTAACATTGTAGTTAATAACTTATAAGTTTTATGTTCTCAAGTTTACAAGATGATATTTAAAAGAATTTCTGAATTTCTCACATTGTGAAAAAGGTAAAATATTTTCTGTACGCATTCCTCCTTTTCTGGCCCATTTCGATCACATTGTTCGGGCACTTGACTCGCAACCAGAGAGTTTCAGGTTTGAATCCCGTTCCACAATATATACAAGCTCTTTCAGACAAACCATAATTTTTATACCCTTCAATTTTGTTTGCTTACAAAGTCATCAAATGGAAAATCAGACCACCTTGCCAGGTGTGTCTGTTACTTTCTTTCTTTCAGATTTTGTTTATAGTCCTTTGCATTTAATTCTAAGTTATCCATAACCAATATAAAGCCAAGATTTTCATCTATTAAACAACGAAGTGTATTACGTTGTGTTCTAAACAGAGAATTGTCAATTTTTCTTTTGGTATAAGCATTGTTCCCACGGGAAAGATAAAGACAAGCTTCTATGAATTTATTTTGACTCTTGTCGCATAGATATAAAGCCAGAACAAATGTAAGAGTTAGAGAAAAATATCTGCTCTTTGATTGTTCTCATTTTGTATTCTTTATTCATTTTATAACTAAATAAATATGATTTTGTGCGTTAATATCATTAGTATAAAGAGTCTGGTCAAGTGTCATTGACAATCGACAGTAATAAAATCGAAGATATGGGTAAGTACCTTATATCTTATTTTTCGTTTTGGCCTGTCATGGCCTAGCGTGTTAAGGTGTGCGACTCGTAATCTGAGGGTTACAGGTTCGCATTCCCATCGCGCCAAACATGCTCGCCCGTTCAGCCATGGGAGCGTTATAATGAATCGATCAATCCCACTATTCGTTGGTAAAAGAGTAGCCCAACATTTGGCGGTGAGTGGTGATAAGTAGCTGCCTTCCCTCTAGTCTCACACTGCTAAATCAGAGACGGCTAGCACGGCTAGCCCTCGAATAGCTTTGTGCGAAATTCCAAAACAAACAAACAATTTTCGTGTTTATTCTTTCTTTATTTTTTATGAAAGCAATTAAATTGTAAAAATACGGATCTCTTTAGGTCAGTTAAGATAAGGTTACGTAAAATAAATAATTATAATAAAAATATTTCAGGAGGTCAGCACGCGAGCAGCTAGCTAGCAGTAGCTCGTGGATAATGTAATTCTATAGGGTAACGTGACCTGGCTGAAAATTGCTTTTCCCCATCCATCAGTGTCTGAGAGGTAAGTTCGCAAGCTTACGATTGTAAAAGTTTGTTTGAATATCAGTGTTGGGTTGAGCACAGATAACCAGCTTTCTGGTTTGGTGCTCAACAAGAACCAACTAACCATTAAGATGATATAAATTATATCGTATGGATAGCAATTTGTCAACGTCCAAGTTATAAGATAATTTTAATGCTACAAAAACAAGTAGTAAATGGAATTCTAATCCCTTAATATTCAGTTGGATAAGCTTCAAAGTATATATACAATGTTAAAGTGTTAAAAATTCTATTGTTTAGATATTTTATTTCAAATAATCCACAATACATAAAATGTTCTATAGCTACAACTGATGATTTTGTGAGATATAACTAAAAATAATATATACGAATAAATCAAAGGCCAAGAAAAACAACGTAACGTAATTTTGTATTGCCAACATCAGAATGGTAAAACACTGTGAAAAATGTACTTTCTGGAAATCTATGTAGATAGACATAGATAAGTTTTGTATGTTATAAAGGCAAGGTAAGTGAGAGTAAGTCGGATTATGTAGATGTCAACAAGTAAATACTTTGTCGCGAAAGAAAGAACTGTGATATTTTATATTTCCATAGCTAGAAAGGCTATATTTTTCTTGCAGTTGTTATGCATGTACTTAGTTGATGTCCTTGTGAACAGGATGTGAATTGTTTGTTTGTTTTGGAATTTCGCACAAAGCTACTCGAGAGCTATCTGTGCTAGCCGTCCCTAATTTTGCAGTGTAAGACTAGAGGGAAGGCAGCTAGTCATCACCACCCACCGCCAACTCTTGGGCTACTCTTTTACCAACGAATAGTGGGATTGACCGTCGCATTATACACCCCCACGGCTGGGAGGGCGAGCATGTTTAGCGCGACGCGGGCGCGAACCCGCGACCCTCGGATTACGAGTGCACGCCTTAACGCGCTCGGCCATGCAGGATGCGAAAGATCGTAAACTTGCCCTACACTCTTTGTTTATGCAAGGAGTAATAACGAAAACAGTTGTTTAGCAATGTTCATACACGTTTCTTTCTGTGTCATACTTTACTAATTTGATTCTACTTATGCCACGAAATGGTACAGAGATTTGTACAAATTGTTAGAACCTTAGAGATCATCTTCTTTGAATGTACGAGGAATGATCAAAATGTCCTAAGACTTCAATTTTATTCCGAAGAATGATGAACATGATTCAGTATTATATGTTACCACCTTCAATGTTACCTCCCTCAGGTGATACACACTTGTTCCAACGTTACTGCCATTTTCGAAAGCAACGCTGGAAGTCTTCACATTATTATAGATGGTTGGAATGTCATCAAATCTCCTTCCTTTCAATTTAATTTTGATTTTTGGGAACAGAAAAAAAAATCACACAGGTAAAGACTGGGAAAATACAGAGTGATGATGGTACCACAGAAATGTTTATCTCTGCCAAAAATTTTTGAACAGACACAGCAGTTTGTGAAGGTGTGTCGTCAAGATGAAGAAACCAATGACCATTCTCCCCCATTTTCTCTCAGATGAATTAAGACCTATTTATAAATTTATTCTTTTACCGAATCCCGGCCATCTTGAAAGCATTTTATCCATTGATAAACAACAGCCTTACTTAAGCAGTCATCACCAAAGGCAGTTCTTAACATTTCAAAGATTTCTGTTCCTCCTTTATCATTTTTTTCACTCAAACCTTGATACAAACACATTATTTCCTGTCCATTTTTATTACAACAGGGGCAAAAGATACGTCTGTCTTTTAACATGTTTTTTTCGTAATACAGTTACAAGGTCTGGAGAAATGGCTTGTTCGTGGGGTAATTACTATTCGTACTTTGTGTACACTTCAGTGAAGCTCACTGCCTCTGTACTGGCACCAGTAACAGAAGAAATATTAGAACTTTTCAATCAGACTTCGTAGAGTGGAAATGAGTATTGATGTATGCCGCCCAGGATTGAAGGATACCACATTAGAACTCTTGTCTGACTTGACTTCGACATTCTTCCGACTCACTACAAAAGCCAAACTTTAATCATACCTAGAACTTAAATGTTATCAATATATCAAAATTTATGCACACCTTGTGTCTGTGAGAATTTTACTATTTGTTTCTTTCTATTTCATTGTTTTACTTTGCTGTCGATTTTCTATTTGTCCTGTGCTTAGTGTTACCAAATTATAATATTTATTTTGAATATCTGATATCACTCTATTTGAATGCAATAACTTCATTTAGACAGAAGTTTAAACTGTTAACAATGATCCTAAACAAACAGATACTCTCAGTGTTAGAAGATTAAACACGATATTGATAGAAACATGAACAGAAGGTGATCACAACAATAAGAATAAACGATATGTAACACTTTGTTTTTATAATTGTCAAAATTGTGGAGAATGTGTTAACATTTTCTTCACATGACAAAGCAAACACTTTGTTTTTATAAATTCAGAGGGGTAGAAAATAACACAATAATATTTTCTATTATATAATCATAGAATTAATTATATTAAAAAGTAAGCTGTAGAAGAGAAGAATCGATTTGTCACAGGTCAATAAACGTTTTACCACATGTGGCGACCGTGTTGGACACCGTAGAACTACATGTTCTCTTTGACGAAAAGTTAAATAGAAGACGATAAAATAAAGTTGATTCGCAAAGGGTCATAGGCCTAGTTTTGTGTTATATTAATAATCCCATTTTGCAAGATGTAAATTTTGAGATGTCTATCATTATTTATTCCTGTTTAAATCACATTTCCACCGCCTTCATTGTTCGTCATGTTTCCATAAGGAGATATAGCTATATACCTTCTCTTGATACGAATAAAAGCTTATTGTATGGTTACATGGTGAAGCATTATTCATCTACAAAAAGGCCATTGTTCCAAATGTTGTTTGCTCACTAGAAGTGTTCTTGAGATGATTTTAGGGGAGTTGTAACATAGAGACTGTTCTGTGTGAAGTTTGCTTTTAATAGTCCCTATTGTAGCTGCAAAAAATGGTTCAATCTAACAGAAAGTGTCTTACAAACGACGGCCAAATACCGGTTTCCAAGTGTTCTAGGGACTGTACTTTTGGTTTCGAAGTGGTTTTACATTATGCTAACAACACTTTTATACACTTACAGTTTACTTGTAACAATCCACTGAAGTTAGATGGCTTCCATTCATCTAAATATAAATGTGTATTAAATTTAGCCACAGTTCATAACATTTTAAAGTATCTCAAATTCAGTCGTTTTTTTGAAAAGTAGCAAATGAACACTGACTTTCCAAAATAAACAGCACTAATTTTCGAAACATGTTCAAAACAAGCATTACTGCTTTTCGAAGCATCTTGTTTAAGACCGACCCTTATAATGGCGATTTGCTTGGCTTAACTGGATTACAGAACGTGTCAGTTGGGCAGGCCAGAAAGTTCACAATTGTGATGTGTGTTCTTCTCAATTGAACAAGGGTAGAGATAGGATAAGACTAAAACTGTAAATATGTGTAGGCTATTCAGTGACCTAGTCAATCACTAAAACCGTGCTTACAAACATTTTGCTGTGTGTTAAAGTTAGCTATTATACAAAAAAATGAAGCACATTCAGGATAAAACAAGCCCACTAAACACAAATCTGGACTTTCAACCAATTAAACGAGTTGAGAAACAAGTCTAGGTTCACTTGTAATAAGCATACTTTACAATACTAAAATTGGTTCAAACTTCTGTGAAGTCAATCTTTTTAATACAAGCTATATGACTAATCATTTTCACTTCAGATCCCATGATTGATCAGCATCTCTAACTCCTAAAAGACAATAAATTAAGGAGTGGTTACAAATATTTCATAACAGTGATTGTTTCTTTTTCATTGCAATAACATTTTAAATTCTAAGTATTTTCTATTGTTTCGTGCACTGTAGGTGATTTCTTCGGTGATGTTTTGAATAAAGATATAAAATTATTGGTAGCAGAAAATTCTTTTAATATTATCTTAGAATTTAAATATTAAAATATAAGTGATGACACTTTCTGGTTATAGTACCTTAAAGAAATACTTTCAAATGAGCAGAAACTTGATAAGATTAGGTGTTAAACACTGAACTTCATTTCGAGCTACTTCCTCTCCATTCCACTTAGATGATCAGTGAAAAAACTGAGGGCTTATAAGCCCCGCATGGCAAGGTGATTAGGGCGATTGGCTCGTAATGTGAGGATCGCCCTTTCAGCCTATCAGATCGTCAAGGGCAATCGAAAATATCAAAACTTTTTACTTAACCAAACAAAGATTATTGACGCCTGCCCCTGGTGACTAAAATTGATTATTTTTTTAGTGTAAAAGTATATAATAGGCTGTAAGTTCTCTTTCTAAGCGGATAATTAAAACCCGGATTTTAGGGTTGTAACTACGTAAGTTTATTGTTGATCCATCGGCGAATTAAATTACTGTATATGCTTTTAAATTGTGCCTAAAGGTGAAAATCTGAAATCGAGCAAGTTTCCACCAGAACTGATATTTAAGAGACAAATATTTTATGAACTTAACTTTTGGAATTAAATGTTTTAACTTCTTATCTTCATTTCACTGTTTCATTATAAATCTTTGGAATATCAGGCGTATTACTTATCCCGCTTTGCTCTTCACTCAATTCAACCTTTCACTTCAACTGAAACTTTAGAACCTACGCTGTTTAAAATAGTTCATACTGACGAGAAAGCTAAATCTTGGTGCATGTGTCCGGAAGTAAGAATACGTTAATTTCAAATGTTACATACAAACCAGTATTGTTAGTGAATATTATTTCTCTATTCCATGTAAACTAATCATGTATGTATGCTCTTGGACAATTAGTTATCATGTTTTGTTAGATATTAGGTATGTAGGAGTGCAGAATAGCTCTCGGTTAAGCTGGTACTACTAAATGAAATAAAAATACTTTTGTAGTAATACAAGGCATAATTTATCAACAGCTTTATATGAATATACCACTTAATGTGTCTCGCTGGTACAGCGGGAAGCTTACGGAGTTACAACGCTAAAATCAGGGATTCGATTCCTCTCCGTAGACTCAGCAGATAACCCAATGTAGCTTTGCTGTAAGAAAACACACACAAACACTCACAATACAAATAATATATGTTAATAGTTCATGACAGTTCCTCTTTCAAATCCCATTCTAACCTGGTGTTGACCTAAAAAGGTCGAAACACTCTTACTTGTTTTACAAATATAATTTTTTTTTACAACCATCTTTTTTTATTTCGCGCAAAGCTATACGAGGGCTATCTGCGCTTGTCATCCCCAATTTAACAGTGTAAGACAAGAGGGAAATCAGCTAGTCATCAACCACCCACCGCCAATTTTGGACTACTCTTTTTATCAACAAATAGTGGGATTGATCGAAACTTTATAACACCCAAACGGATGGAAAATAAACATATTTGGTGCGACAGGGATTCGAACTCGCGATCCTCAGATTAGGAGTCGAACGCCTTAACCCATCCAGCCATGTCAAGCCTTTTTTTAACAATACAAGTCATCTCTTATACATATATATATAGATAGATAGATACAAGAATTTTATAATGAATTACCACACGTAATAAAAATACTCTATTTGTGTTGCTGTACATCACATAAAATATCAACACTTTCACAACACTATAACTAATAGAATATATAAACACTAATCAACACGGATACGTTTGTTCGATTAAAGAGTTAAATAATCAAACTGTAAATGTAACCGATATAATATCTTAAAATATATACATATATATGTATCTGCTATCAAACTATTGTAGTGATCGTATTTTTCATCCGTGAAACATGCAAATGCTTAAAATATGCCAAACTTAAGCCTCTTACAAGGTCTTTCGTCTTAAGAACCTTAGGAAGAAAGGATTAAGAATTATCATATAAAAACTAGTATTATGTTTGAATGAGATTTATATGCATACTTTTGCTTTCTTTGCATCTTATACAACTGGTGTACTCTTATCAGACACGGTATATTGTATGCAGAGAACAAAAGTTTCAAACGAAAGAGAGCGTTGTTTTTGTTATAAATCTTTTGGATTAATGTATCTTAATTAGCGGTGCTTAAAAGTGAAAATAACTGGTAACCAAAGAAGAGATTTCGAAACTTTGTCTGCACAAGTCCCTTTTAAACATCCCACACTGACGTTCCTATCTGGCAAACCTAAAGATACCGAGTACTTTAACAGTATTGTTTTATTGTTGTTATTTTGTTTTGTTTTTGTATCAGATACTTTTTATACCCTCCACATGGGATAAACCGTTCTCAGTTTGGGTAACCCTTACTTATGGGTTAGTACACATATCTGTAATATGTTCAGCTACGTAGATTTGGAAATAAAAAAGACCAATTCGATTTGGGCCAGCATGGCCAGGTGGTTAAGGCACTCGACTTGTAATTGGAGAGGCGTGGGTTCAAATCCCGGTTGCACCAAACATGTTCGCCCTTTCAGCAGTGGGAGCGTTATAACGTGACGTTCAATTCCGCTTTTCGTTGGTAAAATAGTAGCACAGAAGTTGACCGTGGGGAGTGATGACTAGCTACCCTCCCTCTAGTCTAAATTGTCCCACTGCTAAATTAGGAAGTGCTAGCGCAGATAGCCCTGGTGTAGCTTTGTGCGAAATTCAAAACAATCGAATTATTTTATTGTTATTATTATCAGCTCCTGATGGAGTACAGGATTTTAATATAACGTTTCTGAAACATAGCATGATACAATGTTAGAGCGAAACGATGTTCACTCAGTAGATGAAATTGTTTCAGGACAGTTGATTGATGACTGGTAC
Organism: Carcinoscorpius rotundicauda; assembly: GCA_011833715.1. Lineage (NCBI taxonomy): Eukaryota > Metazoa > Arthropoda > Merostomata > Xiphosura > Limulidae > Carcinoscorpius > Carcinoscorpius rotundicauda. The sequence goes on along the minus strand of CM022393.1, from coordinate 87,675,994 downwards.
AATAATTAAATTCATCCTTGAAACCTTATCGAGTAAATCCTTGAAAAAAAGGAATATATAACTTATGAAACAAATTTACGTTTATATTCAGATATGGTTACAATAGTTATTAAGAAAAAAAAAACCTTAACATATATTTACCTGTGGGCCCGGCATGGCTAAGTTTGTTAAGGCGTTCGACTCGTAATCCGAGGATCGCGGGTTCGAATCCCGGTCGCACCAAACATGCTCGTCCTTACAGCCGTGGGAGCGTTATAATGTTACGGTCAATCCCACTATTCGTTGGTAAAAGAGTAGCCCAAGAGTAGACGTTGGGTGGTGATGACTAGCTGCCTTCTCTCTAGTCTTACACTACTGCCCCCCAGTGGCTCAGCGGTATGTCTGCGGACTTACACGCTAAAATCCGGGTTTCGATACCCGTGGTGGGCAGAGCACAGATAGCCCATTGTGTAGCTTTGTGCTTAATTCAAAACAACAACAACTTACACTACTACATTAGTGACGGCTAGCGTAGATTGCCCTCGTGTAGCTTTGTGCGAAATTCCGAAACAAACAAACAAAACAATATTTACGTGTTTTTATATAACGTAGTTTGTTTTTGAACTTCAAGCAAAGTTACACAAGGGTTATCTGTGTTAGCCGTCACTAACACAGTGTAGTAGTGTAAGACTAGAGGGAAGGCAGCTAGTCATCACCACCCACCGTCTACTCTTGAGCTACTTTTTTACCAACGAATAGTGGGATTAATCCTCACATTATAACGCCTCCATGGCCGAAAAGGCAAGCATGTTTGGTGTGACGTGGATTCGAACCCGCGACCCTCAGATAACGAGTCGAGCGTGTTAACCACAAGCCATACTAGTCCGTATAAAATAATATATGTAATATATAACAATAAGGTCTAACAGGCTGTGTGATTTTAATACACTGATAAAGTTATTTTATTCTATTGTGATTTACAACTTACATCTAAAACGATACTTTTTTTAGAATTTGCTGTCTAAGAACTCGCTCGTTATATGCACCAACTTAAAAACATTTTAAATTTGTTTAACTACCGTGTTGTAGTCGTATTACTGGCAAGGGTATTAGGGTTGAAACTTGAGTCCGCGCCCAGGAGGGTGGTAACGTTGACCGATAATACGCAGATAAAAGTCCTGAATAAAATGAAACGTGAACAAAGCTGGACGTCCTTCAGGAAAGACGTTGCGGCATAATGTGCCTTCTTCACCCTCTCAGGCCGAACGGTGTCTGCTCTCTTTATGTGTCAGGGCAAGTAGGTGACCTTGAGTTTAGATACTAAAACTCGAAGCTCCTGTTCTTTTCAAACAATTTCTGTTTCTTAGTGTTTTCTGATGAAACTGTAAAAATATCTTAAATACCGAGATGGTTCAAGGATGAGTTACACAGTCTTTAAGAACTATTTGTTCTTTCTTTCTCAATTTTAATTTACTTTCGCTTTTTTACCCCGCTTCAATAATTTTACACCTAAAAATTATTTGTTCGAGATATATTAATTAAATTGTTCATAACTTTAAAGTATATGAGGTTTAACTAACACGTAATCTAAACTGGTCAAATATAAAATTTCATATTTTAGAATACACAATATGACTCGAGAATGACCTTAAAGATAGACCCACGTTACATATTGTTATAATTTTTATGCATAATCTATATATTCTCTTGATCTACGACGTCATAATAGACACGCACAATTATGTATTCTTACTGTTATTAGTCAGAGTTGTGTATTGAACAAAATTATCAGTGATATAATCAGGCCTTATTTACTGTTATTACACATAATCTTTTTCTTATTTAAGTTATTAGTCAAAGATTAAAACCTCAATTACTGTTTTTAGTCAGAAGTTGATATCGTAATTAAAGTTAATAGTCAGAGATTAAGGCCTTAATTGCTATTAATAGTCAGCTATTAATACTTTAATTAACACTAATGTTCATATATTGAAGTATGATGCCAAATTATCTCCTGTTAATAGTTAGAATCTAATCCACAGCAATATGTTTTTACTTATATTACAACTTGAACGTAATTAAATTAACTCTGAAAGAGCTCCTTGCGTAAACTTTATTCCACGATTTCGTGTTATTTTGATAGAGGAACATTGGATTTATTTGTATGTGTACAGAAAGAATAATAAGAAAGTTTTGTTTAAAATAAAATATATCTAATACAACTTTACTTGAGAGTACAGTTTGAAGTTTGTTTAGTTGCTGGCTATTTAGTAAATGCTCATAATAATGCATTTACGATACCCGCACGTGTCAGATTTCATCCGCTTCTCTCGAGCTTATTACTATGGACTGATGTGGCCTTCTTTTCACCTGCCTCTATGATTGATTACTCTAACGTATTCAAAAAATGTAGCTTTAAAATTGTTAATAGACCAGGTAATCCTAGAAGATCCGGATAGAGACAGTTTTGTCGTGACCTTTGAACTCTTATTCAAAGTCAAGAAAAAATGTCAAAGCCCTATTTATAACAGTTATTTCATATTCACGATATTTTCATAACGGGATGTTACAAAAGCCGCGTAGAAGTGCATTTTCGAAAAAGCTATTTAGATGATGATCTGGAAGCTCATTGGTCAAAGAAGTCACCTTTCGTTTCAAGTACGGTAACTGCAACGTGTATTTTAGTTTGCAACCAGGAGTCACTGAACGGTAAGATACTTCTTCTAACATTCCTCTCTGAGTTTGTATTAGTGCAGAATAAGTGAAACATCTAAAGAATAACTTGATAATTAATACCTGCAAAGTCAATGCAGATTTTGTGTGGGGTGTTATATTAAAATCTAGGCTAGATGTCACTGAATTATATATACCTGTTATAATAATTTCACCTACAAAATGTGTAGAAAAAATCCTTGCGTTTTTCTTTAATAATCATAATCTATTTTTTTCAAAATCGTTGAAGATTTCGCAGCTGACACTAACACCAGGTAGCAAATTTAGAAGATACTTGTATTGTTCGGTGTTGTGTCTAATACGTAAATCTTTCTAGAATTTTACGGTAGAATTAATTGTTTCAGGATTCTGAGTGAAGCCTAACAAAAAGATAGCACGTTTGTTTGCATTATTTGTTTGTTTTTGTTAAGCACTGAGCTACAGAATGGACTGTGTGTGGCGCTAGGATCGAACCTCTATTTTAGATGTTATAAAGTCTAACTTACCGCTGAACCAATTATAATTAACTCTCAAAATAGCTCTCATCACAAGAAACAAAACAACAGTTAGTATACTTGGATTTCTACTTAAAATTAAAGTTTCTAGTTTATTACACGTAAATTATCATCTTAGTTTCAATTCCTGAAAGAAGGTAAATTCGAGATTAAAGAAGAACAAAAAATGTAATATATTTTCAGTTTCGTTTTATATTGTCTTAACACATAATTTTACTTTTATACTAGCTCGTGAATGTTCAACGACTGTGTAATAATTAATTTAACGATGATCAAATCCCGTAGAGTTGGTGTGATTTGATTTCACCTTGCTATTATGACATCACTAGGAATATTGTAAACGTTATCATAATATTCTATTGTTCAATACATTGTAATATTCTACTGCAACGTTGAAGCTTCGAGCTAACGTAAGGAGCATATAGAAGCGGTTTGTTCCAACACCAAGACAGAACGCGTGTTCAGCCATACCAACCTTCAGCCAAGAACGAGTATTTAAATAGAGAACACTGAGATGCAACCATCGTTTGTCCGAGAAGCTATCGGAGCACTTTGTTTTCTTTCAGTCTGACCCAGAGAAACGATGCAGTTAAGTAGGCTTCATTTCTCTGTTGGACAGCTCTCGCTTTGCAACAGAGAGAGAAGTAGCGGTTGCACCGCGAAGTTGTTGATTAGCAAATTAAACTAGGCTTAATTTTTGTGGATAACTCTTCGTATAGCGAAATAACGAGAACGGATTACAAATGTAAGTTAATATGCGCCTAATCTAGTTTTAATACTCCGTGAATTTTTATAATCAACTTAGAAACTCCTTTGATACTTTTCTCCGTATCACATTTATATAATTTAACTGACAGGGAAGACAGTTTTCCAGTGTAATCGACTAGGTTTCTTTATTAATAATTTATTTATAGTTTGTTTTCGAAAGTTTGGTATTGTCATATTATATATAGAACTATTACAAACTTGTCAACTAAGCACTGTAGACATATTGTTAAATAGACATTTTTGTGTAACAATACCGTTACTTTTACCAGGTTGTATGAAAACGATGTTCGCGTGTGTAGAAGGAATATTATCATATTCTATATAGAATTATTACAAACTTGTAGATTAAGCATTGTAAACGTATTGCTATTATCCCATTTTGTGCACAAGTAATATAAACTTGTATTCTAAGCAATGCAGACGTATTGTTAAAATAGTCATATTTGTTTATCAAAGCCGTTAAATGTGACAAGTTAGGGAGAAGGGGAAATGCTTTTTCCTCTCTGTATTACTTTCATACCTTTAATGTGCCTCTTTCTTCATTGTCTCTTAATGGTTGTTATGATACGACCTGACAAAGATAATGATATTATTACATATAACAAAAATAACTATTTTTATATAACGACTACGATTCACATACGTGCATAAATATACATATAGTTATTGTACAGATCATTATCGGTAGAAGACAAACAGAGACAAAATTAAGTCATACGTTTTGCTCTGACATGGGTGTTTGAAGTTTACCTTGAAAGTTTGAATGTTCACATTCATTAAAACAGATTTATCTTTCTCAAAGTGTAAGATGTTTTTATTGCTGTGTTTACCCTGTATGTTACCATGTTTTCTTTTTTACTGGTAACTTTTTGTTATCTTCACATAACAGCCTGATTCCGCTTTTATTTATATTTCACTGACGTGGTTTTCTCTAGGTCTGTGTACTGTGTACCAAAATAAATCTGTGTTTTCTCTTAATACATGATGTGCGTAAATATATTACCAAAAAAAAAAATTGGATGATATTTTCTTGGAAAACGAAATATTTCCACCAAATATCTTCAAGATTCTAGATATTAAAAGGTTTTTACCACAAGAAGAAAGTCAATGATTTGACGAAAGAATTAATATGGACCTGTCCAGAAAAATAATGAGTTGGATTTTCGTTTCTAAACTACTGTTTTAATTCCAAAGTATTAAAAGTTGTTTTGTCACAGAAGAAAATACTGTGTTCTTAAAAATACACAAGTGACCCCTTTTATAGTAAATCTGTCAGTAATGTATTCGAATATTGTAAAATTAAGCCGTGCCATAGCAGTATCTGAATAATAGCACCAATAATTTGGTCGATTCAGGAAAGTGTGACGTTGTATTTTCATTGGTCACGTACGGAATGATTTCTTCCAATCTTGACTAAGGTCTCAAAGGACAAGAACATGAAGTTTGTTCATTTGGCTTGGCATAGCATAATGGCTTGATAACTCTCCTTTCAATCTGTAGGTCGCGAGTTCGATTCCTTCTGATGAACATGCTATCCCCTTTATTCGCGGGGACGTTATAATGTGACAGTTAGATCCATTATTTGTTGCTAAAAATGACCCAAGAATTGGCGGTTGGTGACGTTGACTAATATATCACATTAAAATTAAGAACGGCTAACCCGGATAGTTCTCGCTGCGGGCTAAATTCAACAAACAAATACAAAATCTCAGTGAAGTAGTACATATAAATCTCATCAACGTGAAGACAAAAATGTCAAGGTTATCATTTTAGACCTTGAAGATTAACCTTCTTTTATTGGTCTGCCACAAAGGGTCATTAACTGTAACGGCCAAGAGCACGTTGGTCGGGAACGCAAAACAAAGGATTGTTTGCTGAAGTTTTGCGAACATTTCTTGCACAATTATATTCATGATTTAAAGCTATTTCCTAATTCTATTGTGATAAAAGTTGTAAAGCGTTGGAACAAGTCTTTACTGCGAAAAAATAAACTGGGCTGGTTTTCACTGTGAATTATTTACATATATATATGTGTGCTATATTTTCTGACGTTTTGAACAAGGAGATTGTTAAAATTGTTGGACATCCTTTATAACAGCATGAGTTCATAGATCTGAAAAAGAGAATAGAAGATTTTCATTTTTCTACGACGTTGGTCAGTTGTAAGTTAAGCGATTTGCATTACTAATCTCCGAGATTCCTTTTAATGGACAAGTGCAGATAGTCCATTGTATAGCTTTGCTCTAAAACAACAAATAACAGTGTAGTTTTTTATTTTTTTTTATATTATATGAGCACCAAAGTCGATAGTGCCATACGTATAAGTGGTCAATATACTCAACAAATGTGAGCTAACAATCAACAATAACTGAGAGTTTTACTTTAAAATATGGTTGTCGTTGTTGTTGTTTTGAATTAAGCACAAAGCTACACAATGGGCTATCTGTGCTCTGCCCACCACGGGTATCGAAACCCGGATTTTAGCGTGTAAGTCCGCAGACATACCGCTGAGCCACTGGGGGGCATATGATTGTCACCTACTTATATTTGTTTCTCTACCCAACAAGCTTCAAAACAAGGAAAGAAACCATTGCTAATGTACCAAATCAGAAAGCAACCAATCCACCCAAACTGTTCATCTCTTGTCTTCTAGTTTCAGTTGAAATAACTCTACAACTACTTCATCATTAACATCTGATTTAACCTAAACCCACTCTATCTGTTTCTGGGCAGTAAACAGTGTTGCTTAGTCATAATAACTACAACCGACTATAAAATATCATAATTCTTCTACAAACGATGTTATCATTACGCCTTGAAGTTAACTTTCTTATAGAAACATGGTGTTTTTTTTAAATCTTAAGTACAGGGTGAAACAAGAATTGCCAGCCAGTAATAGACGAACATTAGACAACTGGAACATAAAAAAAAAACACTCAATGCTTTGTATATTATACAATCGGTGACTTTAGAGAGCCAACCCCTATATTGTTTGTGAAATGCAGGACTAAAAAAAATTGCATACATACTAATATATTTCATTACATAGGGTTTTTTAGAATATACTAATTTTTAGTCAAGGGAAAATCGTAGCATAACAGGTTATGAAAACATTTTGTAAATGTAAAATGATGTGAGGATGGCAGTGTAATATAGGCATGATACAACTACACATAGACCATCTCTACATGCATGACTATCAATACAAATTTAATATTACATAGACCAGTAAAAGTAGAAACACGTTACTCTCGTTATTGGCAATATGAATCTTTACAGATAAACATTTTCAGTGGAATAATAAAGAGTAAACTTATATAGTTATATCGCCATCTTTACACGTAAATATACAAAATGGACATATCTCTAATATTGAGAAGTAATAAAATTAGATGACATAGAGTGTGATATATTTGGAGTAATTGTTTTTCATATCTGATATATGTGTTCTTTTCTTGGAAACAAATATTGAATAAAACATTAATTTATGTTTTTCCAAGTTCTGAAAAATGACACCGTAATTAATTCAAAACTATGAACAAACTTGAATGTCAGCAACGTTTTCCCTATTATTATATATTCATAAAATGTTGGACAAAACACAGGTCCTTCCTTCCCTTTAACTACGTTATTCACTTGATTCAATGTTTATCGTTAGCTTTGTTTAGACATGAAATCTTAAAACTAGAAGTGTTAAGCTTTAACACCGTGTAAGAACGTCTATTTTGCTTCTACAAATTAGAAACAGACAAATTAAAGTACATTTTCAGATAAGTTTGAATAATTTCTTTATTTTTATTTTTTTAATAGATGGGTTTCTATCGATTAATATTGTTTGTCATTGTTGTTATGCCTGTACGATCCGGTCCCGTTAAACTTCCCGTGGGAAAAGAGGTGACTCAGCTAGATCAAAAAACTGCGCCCTCTTACGTCGAAGAAGTAAAGGCACAGCTAATTCCTATCAATACGGAACAATCGCAACCAGCAACAGACGTTCAATCCTCACCAGAGCTGGTTGAAATAAAAACGAGCAAAAATCTCAAGGCCAATGGAATCGCAGAAAAACTTCTCGAAGGATTAATTGACAAAGAAGGAGAGATTTATTCCGTGGATGAAAACAGCTACAAATTACGATACATAGTCGATGATGGCCGTTTCCGAAAATTTCGAAATGAAGAGAAAACTGCCGAAGGACAAATTGTTGGCGAACTCGGCATTCACCATGGGAACGGTGTCATTCGCGGAGTTCAGTACACTGCGAGTGCAGACGTCCATCCTAAACTTCTTTACGAAACTTTACTCAAATTTTTATCGTTGTAGAAAAACGACGTCGGCTAAGAACGGTACTTTGGAAATAATTTTATGAACATGATAATCCTCGTGTAAAATAATTATGTGGACAAGTTATATCATGCGAAATTACTTTATAGTGTTTTAACGGTTTAAGTTGTTGAAGTTTCGAGATGTACAATGATTCAGTTAATAATTTTATCAATGAATGTTCTTTGGTTTCAAATTACATCACAGTTTGGATAATTAACCAAAGCTAACTGTATTTCTTGCTTCAAACACATATTCCCAGTTTTATGAATATTAATTGGAACTTTAAGTTTCACTGTGTCTTAAATAATAGCTTTTGAGCTAGTTCTTAAGAAACTGAATTATACGAAACGAACAAAATTACCACGTTACAAGCAACAAATGTTGAATAAATCACTCTCCTGTAATATCTTTACAAAATGATATGTTTGTCTCTTTCTTCACTCGCACATGTCGACTAGAATGGTGATAATTCGTATGATTTGTGGATAGGCGTAGATTTTATTTATTTTTGTTACTGACTCACAATAACATATCGTTAAGTTCATAAGAATAACTGAACAAAGTATGCACAGTATTTTTATTTTTTTCTGTTTATAAACACCTCAGTTTACACCTCTAACGAGGCGGTAGTAGACGTCTAAGCCTCGAAAATATTTTTGCCAACATTGACAACAAGCAAACGATTTCTTTTTTTTGTAATTTATCATATAATAATGATTGATGTTTATTTGTCGTAGTTTTTCACGAAGTTCAGGTTGATATAATATTTAAGTATGAAACAGTAAGGAACAAAACACTTGCTCGAAGAAAAACGTTTTCAGTGTTTTAAGGACTTTTCGTAGACAGTCCAGTCTTTTGAGATATTTTTATCATTGGTGTCATAAGTTACATAATATTTTGTTTATTAGGAAACTGTTTGTTGCAATTAAATAAATCTAGTATATTACAGGGTGATCAACTCTGTTTTACAATTTTATGTATAATGAAAATTGTAAATGTGATGTTATAGTTCAGTTCTATCGTCATCTAGGAGAGTTCGTTGAACTGCATCATAAAAACCGAGTTATGACGTTACTAACACCGTATTCTTTGTTTCAAAGTTACAAGTTCTTTAATATGCTTTGTGAGGACGGAAAATTGAAAAGGAAAAAGTTGATAGAATAATAAGGGTATTTCGTTACAAAAATACACCTGTTTTCTATGCGTGTATGTATATTCTACCTTTGATGTTTGGAAACGCTTGGTTTGGTTTGTTTTGAATTTCGCGCAAAGCTACACTAGGGCTATTTACGCTAACCGTCCATAATTTAACAGTGTAAGGTTAGAGGGAGAGCAGCTAGTTGTTACCATCCATCACCAACTCTTGGGCTACTCTTTTACGAATGAATAGTAGGATTGACCGTAACATTATAGCGCTCTAACGGCTGAAAGGGCGAGCTTGTTTGGGGTGACAGGGATTCGAATCCGCGACATTCGGATTACGAGTTGAGTGCCTTAACCACCTGGCCATCTTGGGTCCTATAGTTTGTACATGGCGGGAAATCGAATCCTAGACTTCAACTTTGTAAGTCGATAATCTTACCTCTGACCCTTTAGAAAACCATGTAGTTGACACGCATATAAAGTAAGTTGGAAAAAATATACACTTGACTGCACACACACATAGATCTTTTATAACTTGTACCATAAAATGTAAAAGAAAAGAAATAATATTCCACAACGAAATCAAAATACATTTGTAAAAAGTGTTCTATATTTTCACTAAAACCTAATAATAATATAACTGATTTTCTTCTCCATCCGTTTTCCTCTTCCCGTCCGAGAAATTAAAGTTGACGACCTTGTACTCATTTCTAAAACACCCTGTAATCCATTTTGAAATAGTTAATAGTAGCTTTTCTGACAAATAGGACATGGAAATTAATACATTGCGTCCTTCGGTCACTTGATCAAAGTACACCTGTCGCGTTACACAGCAGAGTTTATTAAAATTTAAATTATGAAAAACAGACAAACAATTACATTGTTTGTGAAAGCATGCAATGAAAGTTATGCTTAAAAGATGTCGCGAAATAGAAGTGTACGTCAATTGTTGTTTTGGTCATTCAATTGAATTTGCAAAAGAAATATATTTATATTTTCATTATAATAATTTGAGGAAGAAACTGCCTACAGGATATATGAGCTCAATTTGCATCATTAGATATTGTTCCGTTTTGTCGGTGTTGCATGCAACATTGATTTCTGTATTTAACTTCTCTTTGTTTCTCTGGTATTTGTTTTATAATGGAGAACAAAAATACAGGAACTAATATTTAAGAACGTGACGCGCATGCTCAGAGCGACATCGTAATAAAACCAAAGATTATTTTACCACGGTGGTTATACAACTGGAATTTTCACTGATGTTTTTTGCAATTTAAATTGAGAATTATTTTAAAAGCATCTCAGTTTGAAGACAAATATTCAGATATTGAACAGAAAAACCAATAAAAACACGAATTGCGGAATATTAAATTTTTACTGTGCCTTAATGTAGTCTGAGTCAAACTGTATTGACTGAATATCATATAAATCAAAGCTTTTCTTGCTATTTTCAGATCAGAAGAGTTCCTTTAAAAGCAGTAAGTTTGAGAACTTACAACACACTGGCCTGGCATGGTCGAGCGCGTAAGGCGTGCGACTCGTAATCCAAGGGCCGCGGGTTCGCGCCCGCGTCGCGCTAAAACATGTTCGCCCATTATACATGGGGGTGTATAATGTGACGGTCAGTCTCACTATTCGTTGGTAAAAGAGTGGCCCAAGAGTTGGCGGTGGGTGGTGATGAATAGCTGCCTTCCCTTTAGTCTTACACTGCTAAATTAGGGACGGCTAGCACAGATAGCCCTCGAGTAGCTTTGTGCGAAATTCCCAAACAAACAAACTTATAACACTAAAATTCGGAGTTAGATTTCTGAGGAGGCCATAACTCTTATAGACCATTGCTTTAACAATTAAACATACCGGATGAGGAGACATTTGCCGTGAATATAAAAATTGATAATCGAATTATATTACGTATTTACGAAATACTTGCAATCTGCGAGTCACAGGTCGAAATCCCCCTCGGTACATGTTAACAAACATGTTTCAGCCATGGAAGCGTTGTACTGTAGAGTTCAACTTCCTATTTCGTTGATAAAAGAGTTGATGGACTTGACCAGCTGCCTTTCAGTATGCAAGTTAATCTGAATATGGATTCGATGGTAAAGAAGTTGGTATAAGTTGTGTTTTCCCTCTAGTCTATCACCTCTAAATTGGGAACAGCTAGTGCAGACAGCCCATGAATAGTTTAGCGCGAAATTCAACAAACAAACAAAACATCTGGGAAATACAGTTTTCAATTCCAGAAATAAAAATGAAACATTATTAACATACAAAAAACGTTAATTAATAATGTATTTTCTAACGATGGATATTACACAAGTTGAGTCATTTATGATTGAAAAGATGTCTTCTAGAAAAAAACAGATGAAAATTAAGTTATAACGAAATTTAATATTCCCTGCAGTTCCAGGACAAGTTTTAAAGATAAAGAGTTATTTTCAATTAGGAGTAAAACTTGACGGGAGACGAAACAGAGCATTCCAAATCGAGGCCAAGGTCATGATTTAATCAGATCGAAGTCAAGGTTTGTTCGTATTCTGAAAGGGAAAACAGTAATCACTAGGCGTTTCCACTCACGACAAACCAGAACATTTTGTAATGAATTGTTTTAAGCATAAGCCAATTCTTTAAATTGTCTACCGAACCAAGAGAAGTCTGAACTCCAAAAAAAAACAACTGTTTGAAGAAATATTCGTTATCTGGAACATGTTTCTAGATTGCACAGTAAGTATGTGTACGTATTTACGTTTTTGTCTTCTTCAGTAACAAACTTATGATAAAATTAAATAAAGGAACAACTTTTTGTGGTATTTGAATTTGTAAAAATAACCAAGAAATGATACTTTTTTTCTTTTAGGAAAGGTTAATACACCTTTCCAAATTTTAATTCACACAGCTGTACAAAACAGAACAGAATTATGCTGTATTTAAATGTGCAAAAAAAGGTATTTTTATTAATATGATAGATTTCTTTACATACAGTAGAATTAATTTCTAAATACAGACATTAATTATGTTGAGTATGCGTCGTCTGTCGCCACTGTGACTAAAGCAGATGCATGTGTATTTTGCTAAGTGCGAATCTACGCAACGTGCTATTTCTAACCCGTCTACCATTAATTTCAAAACCTGGTTCTAAGTGTTTAAGACCATTGTAATAAATATACCTTTGTACATTTATTTTATTGCCAAACTCTTGTTTCTGTAGAGTTTTGTTTTTTCCGTGTGACATGTATTCTTGACTGTGTGTTGCACAAGTCCTGTCTGTTCTGGAAATGTATCGAAAATTGTTGAAAGTGAGAATCAACAATATTTGTTTAACGAAAAAGCGCTAGAATATTGTTGAAAAGTCGTGGAAATTGCGTGAGTCGAAAATAAAAACTGACGCACCGAGAGACAAGAAGCAATATTATTGGAAAGCTACAGTCAGTGTAATATAGGTATTTAAAGGTATAATTGGAAAGTTACGGTCAGTGTAATATAGGTATTAAACGCTATAATTAGAAAGTTACAGTCAGTGTAATATAGGTATTGAAAGCTATAATTGGAAAGCTACAGCCAATGTAATATAGGTATTGAAAGCTATAATTGGAAAGCTACAGCCAGTGTAATCTAGGTTTTGAAAGCTATAATTGGAAAGCTACAGCCAATCTAATCCAGGTTTTGAAAGCTATAATTGTGATTAACGTTTATTAATCGGACATCTACAGAATTTAAACAGGAATGTTTATAGATTTCGAACATTAAAAACCGTTCAACTTCAGTGAATTACTTCGGACGTCATTATTTCTGCGAGGACATTAAAAATATTTTTAAGATAAGAAGTGAGTTTCTAACCAGTATGAGGTTAGTCAAAAAACAAAAAACACATCGTTAGCTTAAGTGAGGTGTGTGACAACATAAATTCAATATTAATTTACTCGTCGGTAAAATATTCATTTCCAGACCGAATATAAGACTCAATATTGTCTGTAAGTTTCTAAAATTCTTGTATATAAACCATCATTAATAACTATTATTAATATCCGTTATTATAAATTGTGTTGCTTCTATATTAAAATGTGTTTCTATTAAAAAAAAAGAGAATTGTGTGTACAAATCTTGTTGGCAAACACTACAGATTTGATTCACATCAAGAAATACATATTTCCGGTTATTTGAAATAGTAATATGTTCACATAAGTAACGTAATAAATCATAAATTCGTCCAAAATAAGTTATAATACATAACACTGGTCTTACTGGTTAGCCACCGGGGGGTAAATTCTCAATGGTTTGTTTTGAATTTTGCGCAAAGTTACACGAGGACTATCTGCACTAGTTGTTCCTAACTTTAGCAGTGTGAGATTAGAGGGAAGGCAGCTTGTTATCACCACCCACCGTCAACTCTGGTGCTACTCTTTTACCAACGAATAATACGATTAACCGTCATGCTATAACGCCCCCACGGCTGAAAGAGCGAGCATTTTTGATCTGACGGGATTTGAACCCGCGACCCTCGGGTTACGAGTCGGGTACCTTAACCACCTGACCATGCCGGACCCCTTAGAACAGTCGTTCCCCTCCTTTTTATGTCCCGCATTTCTAAAAAAAAATAATTTGTTCTCACACTCCTCACAGTAATTATTTATTTAAGAATAAAGGTGAAGGTGGACAAAACAAATGTTATCTCGCAATCCCTGGGATGCCATCTTGCACTACCAAGGGGTGCAAACACCCCTAGTTGAGAACCACTGCTTTAGAAGTACAACTTATGTCAACGTGAACGTAGTTTGCTGTAAGAATGTTAAAATCCTAAACATTCTACCCAAAGATAAAACACGGTAACAGAAGTTGGATTATTTTAGTAAAAATGAAATAGAACTTTGATAAAATCGTAACAGTAAATTGAAATGTTATAAGAAATTATGAAATAATGAAAAGAAGATCATCAAGTAAGAGAACAAAAATTGAAAGAAAAAAATAGAAAAATAAAAGAATACTACGAATAAATTTGATAAAATTATCAAGAAACACTTTAAGATAATGACGAAATAGGAGAGTGGAATTTAAGAGAGAATTTAAAGAAAAGGAATATAATACTTAATGAAAATTTAAAAACTAAATTAATTGATTTTTTTTTTGCTTTTTTGAATTAAGCACAAAGCTACACAATGGGCTATATGTGCTCTGCCCACCACGGGTATCGAAACCCGGATTGTAGCGTATAAGTCCGCAGACATACCGCTGAGCCAGGGGGGGGTGATTAATCTGATTGTTTATTTGTTTGTTTTAGAGCAAAGCCATCATGGGATATCTGATGTGGTGAATCATCCAGATTTTAGCGGTGAAAGTCTGTAGAATTACCATTGTCCGCCAAGGACAAAATGTTATTAAGATGAGATGAATGAAACTATTGTAATTGTATGAAGCGATTAAAATAACAATATTGAAGAAATACAAAAAGCTGTAAGAATTAAACTGAAAAAGTACAATAAGAGATCAATAAAACAATGGAATATTTGTAAAATAATAATAGCCAAATATAAATATTGAAATAACCTCATGTGTTCTGCATCTACCCAAGATTTTTAATCTAGGTCGCTAATTAATATAGAATAGGTAAATATAACTCTTTTTACCCGTAATTATATAGAATGTATGGTAGTACCTCTATTACTATAATTATTGTACCATCTGTTGCTACAGGACCTTCTTGGACTACTACGGCGATGTCACTACCAAATTCTGTCCCAGAATGTAACTAGACAATTAAAAACATTTTCCAAGTGTGAAATCAATGAAATATAACTGCCATGGGAAGCAAATCAGAATCAGTTGGAAATAATTTCCACAGCGAACAAGTGCAATAGTAAACAAAAAGGTATTCATCTTGCTGTTCATCTAAAGAGACCAATTTCAGTAACATTATGTGACCTTACAGCTGAGAGCCATAGCAATTATAATCATCCAACAGATTAAGAATAGTAAAACAAAAGTAAGCATCTAAAACCAAATTTCAGAAAAGGATATGAAGGAAACGAAAGAGATTTGGAAAGACTTGTTCTATTATTATAGCCAGATTCTTCTCATAAAAGTGATGTATTTGTGGATACATAGTCAATTTATAGACGTGAATAACGGACGAGGATATTTGAATAAGTCTGAAACAAAGTATGTGTACATCTTTAAAGGAGGCTTTGCGTTTGACCAACTACTAAAAGAACCACTAGACTTTATGGGTAATCAAAATTTGTAATATTCAAACATCAAACTCACTGATGATAGTTTAGGAGAACCGAAAGAATTAGTGATACAGTTAATTAAATAGGCTGGATGAACTAAACCATAAGATAATAAGTGCTTCTAGTATGCCGAAACTGCAAGGAATCAGCAGCTCTTATTAAGCCAGGAAGACAGATTCCAACAATAAATAATAAATAACTAAACAAATATAAAAATTAATTAGTTAGATTTATCAGGGAAAATTCTGTTGGTAATACTCCATCTGCTTTAAACGAAACATGTAGTTCATCATTTTAGAAAAAACTTTTACAAGCTTATGAGTCTACCCATGAAAATTTTGTAGTTTACTGATCGACTCTTGTTTTAAAACTGCAATAATCGACCAAATTAAAAGCGAAAAATTACCTCCAGAAATAAAGATAGAAAAGAGTTTGATGCAAACTGCAAGAGATCTTAATGTTCCAGCAAATAGAGAGTTAAAAGTTACCTTTACTGTAAGACGCTTATTTGTACCACATGATGTGTGGATAACAGACATTGAAGAGGAGCACACATTAGGAACTGACTTCATCCAGAGACTTTGATGCAAGGTTTTCCCAGCTTCAAGTAATTTTACAGTCTATGACAAAGAAATACTTGTGTAATACATAGCAATTGCTACATCAGAGATTAAACTTTCAGTGACAACAGGGATGATTGTCAGTGTTCCACAAAGAAGTGGAAAATACAAACCAGGAGTTGACAGACATAGAACTACGTCTAGTAATTAAAATATGTCCTGAAGGATTAGTGTCTGGAAAATGTCTCGTGGATAATAAGAATAAAAATTTCATACAATACTTCATCCACCAAAGAATTAAATCACCTTATGATATGACGAAAAGTTATTATGATGTTACCGTTCATTAGACCAGAATCTTTCAAGGTTATGTAGTATGGCTGAGCAATCCTCAACACCTGAAAGGATGACACTCAAAGTTAAGCAGGTGTTAGAAAGGACCATGTGTTGAATTGAAAGTAAACAGTGATGTAGTTTACACAATTTAAAAGGACCGGCAATAAAAGCCAAGGGTCATTCGTTATAATCGTTTTTGGAATTAGGTCTGTAAGAGGAAGGTTGACTGAGTAATTCCAGATACGAAGTTGTTAGTGGAAAGTCAATATCTTTCGGAATTTTAGGATTTTGTTGAGAACATTTCTAGAGAATAACAAGTATAAAACCATTCGCTGAACCCCTAGAAGAAATCTTAAAGCAACAGAACTGTAAGTGATGACATGGACACGAGGTCATTCCATCCATATACTAAAATTTCCAAAATGACTTGATGAATGAGCAGCTTAGCTTAGTAATTTATTTTTATCTACAGACTGTTTAAGGAATCTCAAATTCCAGGAAAGAAACAGTGTTACAAGCCATATTTTCAATGTTTCACTTAACATATCAGTCTCATACAAAGTTATGCATGCAGCGGCTGTAAATCAGAGGACCCTTGTCATTCACCTGGCGAGCATTTTACCACTGTTGCTTCGTGTCAGGGATGTCTTGTTTCAATTTATAACATTTTAAGATGAAAGCTATAGGACATATGATGTTAACTCAGTAAATTTTATTGAAATCTATGTAAGTTTATTCGCTACATATACAAGTAAACAGTTTGTTCCAGATGAGTCAAAATGAAGCATCTACTCTGTAAAACAGCTGTTCGGTGAATTACGCATTTATTCACTTACAAACTAGTGCGGAAAGGCACTCGTCTCACAGTTTATAGTGAAATGATGTATTTGAAGTCGGTCTACTATTAGTTCTGGAGTCGGTGTTTGGACGTTTTTTGTGTATTTAATTTGTTTGTTGTTCTATACATTCACATTGGGATTTCTACTGTTTCCATTGCGAATGACCAAATGCTGGAATTGAGCGTTGTAATTTTGTAATTTACAATTTCCCACCGGAAGACTGTGTTCTTACGCCTACAACTTGCGTCACCATGAACGTACCTTGTTGTGAACACGTTAAAGATGAAATAATCTAATTCATAGGCCCAGCATATCCAGGTGATTAAGGCACCCCACTTGTAAACCCATGGGTGCAGGTTTGAATCCACGTCATACCAAAAATGCTCGCTCCTTCAGCCGTGGGAGCATTAAAATGTAAGAGTCAATCCCACTTTTCATTGATTAAAGAGTAGCCCAAGAGTTGGCGGTGGGTGGTGATGACTAGCTGCCTTCTCTCTAGTCTTACACTGCTAAATTAGGGACGGTGAGCGCAAATAGCCTTCATGTAACTTTGCACGAAATTCAGAAACAAACCAAACAAATAAACCAGTCTAATTCGTTCTATTTACGCAGAATGTACTTTATTTTCACCAAATAATTAAAAATATCCTGCTCGACAAAAGAACACTTTAAAACAATATATCTTATATTACTTAAAATGAATTAAAGTTGTCTGTATTTAAACACAAAAAGTAAAGTTATATTCATTAAATGATCCGAACAATAATATTCTAGATGTTTGTTTGTTTTGTGAATTTCGCGCAAAACTACTCGAAGGTTATCTGCCTATGGCAATTAGTCATCACCACCCACCGCCAACTTTTGGGCTACTCTTTTACCAACGAATAGTGTGATTGACCATCACATTATAAGGTCCCCACTGTTGAAAGGGTGAGCATGTCTGATATGACGGGGATTCGAACGCGACACCCTCGGATTACGAGTCGAGTGCCCTTTCCACCTGGCTATTCTGAGCCAATATTCTTCAAAATGCTATATAAGTGATGAATTCGACATACTGGCTGAGAAAAATGCATAACTTTCCACCAAGTGTCTGTTATTACCAATTTCTTCGTCAGTCAAGCCCTTAATTAGTGGGATATCGCGTGATATTACAAGATCTGACAACAGTTAGGAATTCAGTGGAATATAAAGGTAACGTTTCCTAAACATATTCAAGCTTTTACTTAAAATTTTCAGCAAGACGAAACAAAAAGTAACATATTTTCGAAAAAAAAAACTGAAAACTTTTCTTCCTCTCTTTCTCGAAATGGAAAAACAATTATTGGTATTTTAGATTCTGACATAGAAAGTTGCAAATTCATATGAGCTCCAGCACATACTGAACTTTTGATAAGAAAATAACACGAGCTTGCAAGTCACTTAAAGCATACGAATTCTTTGAAGAAAAACTTATGAAAATCGAGCATTAGTAGTTTAGTGGTATAATACTAATCTGCCACACGGACAGCCCGAGATCGAATCCTGGCAAATGCAATTTTGGCACGGCATGGCCAGATGGTTAGGGTAGTCGACTCTTAATCCGAAGGTCGTGGGTTCAGTCTCCGTCACACCAAACATGTTCGTCATTTCAACCGCGGGGATGTTATAATGTGACGGTCAATCTTACTATTCGTTGGCAAAAGAGTAGCTGGTGGGTGGTGATGACTAGCTAGCTGCCTTCCCTCTAATCTTGCACTGGAAAATTGAGGACGGCTAGCACAAAGAGCCCTCGTGTAGCTTTGCGCGAAATTCAAAACAAACCAAATCAAACCTGTAAAGCCGTGGGGGAATTATAGTATGACGGGTAATCCTATTACTTGTTTGTAAAAGAGCATTTCAAAGGTTGGCAGTGGATTGTGATTACTAGCTACCTCCCTCTAGTCTTATGGTGTTAAATTAAGGACGACTAGCGCAGATAGAGTTCTCTATGGAGAAATTCAGCGAAAAATATGGTCACCACTATTACATTAATAGATAAACTCCTCTGAAGTTTCTATTTCAGCAAGCACAATAAGGTCGAGACGAAGAGTTATAGTCAATAATCGTCAAATAAATAATTACGTGAAATACTGTGGAATAACATCAAGATCTAAGAACTGAAAGCGGGTAACAGTAAGTACACCTTTCGCTACTAATTCTGTCTCTACCCACAGAGTCACTTTGAACATCACGTATTGCATACCATGTTTCAAGTAGAAACATGTTGAGTTCTCAAAGTGTATACGAAACGTTTGGTGAGGTAATAATAAACAATGTAATAATATATTATCAATAAATTGTGTGAAAGCTAATATTTTTGTGTTATTTATCATAGCATCAACTCCTACATTTTTCAAAAGTTCATTACCACAACAAAGGATGGGTACTTCAACTTATATATTATAATCACTTTATTGTCACGAATTGTCACCGTGGTATAACTAGACCTGCTTGGGATAAAGACATTTTGAGCATATGTCATTGACGTACTTTTCAAATCTTTTAAATAAACAATTTATAAATATACCCAAATTAAGATTGCAAGAATTTATGCCTCAAAGAAATTCTCAGTAATTCAACAATAAGCCAATAGGACACTAAGCTAAATATTTAGTTTCAATACCCATGGAGGGCATAGAACATGTTAACAGTAACCAGAATATATCAGCTCCATTCATTATACTACTTGCATAAACAATAAGGAAACCCGTATTTGATAATAATCATGGATTCTACTAAACGGAGTACAATGCTAGAAACGAATATACAGTTTAGAACTTTAAATATAGATGCACTTAATATAAACAATCGGGGCTACAAATAGTGACTAGAAATTTTCTCCGGCAAATTATTGTTTCATTACGACTAGTGTTTAATTACAAGCTGTCAGTTTTCGAATATTGGTATGATTGTTACTATGAATCTCGTCGTTACTATAGAGATGGAGTGTTACTATGAATCTGGTTGTTACTATAGGGTTGGCCGTTACTATGAGTCTGGTTGTCACTGTTGGGCTGGCTGTTACTGTGAATCTGGTTGTTACTATAAGGTTGACTGTCACTATGAATCTGGTCGTTACCATAGGACTGGTTGTTACTATGAGTGGCACTAAGAACTAAACATTATCATTCCTCAGTTACAGCAATTATTATGTGAAATATTATTGATGAAGCATCATGAAAATGAACTAGCTTCAAATCTAATTTGAGTATTTTACCACTTTATACCGAAGCTATTGTTTTTTTTTCACTTTATCGATTTCTCATTGAATACAGTAATTTTTCGAGTTTGCCTCAGTTACACCAATGTTTTTCGCTGACATATCACGTATTTACACGTAAAATATTCTTAATTGACCTTTACAATATCCTCTAACAAGAACTTAACTATATATATATATATTGATACCTGTCAAGATCTATTCTCAACTCTTAAGTTACAATTATGCATTAATAAAATCAGAAATAAGTGTTTATTTACCTCACTGTTATAAGTGATAGACAAATTACTATCATCTTTGTTCAAAAGAGCCCCCCAGTGGCTCAGCGGTATGTCTGCGGACTTACACGCTAAAATCCGGGTTTCGATACCCGTGGTGGGCAGAGCACAGATAGCACATTGTGCAGCTTTGTGCTTAATTCAAAACAACAACAACTTGTTCAAAAGAAGAAGAGCACCATCTATTGACTGATTTAACAAATACAAGTATTTATATGGAAATATTTTTGGTTTTGATTAATTTTACCAAATTTCACCTTACTTGTGTTCAGATGGACTGTGATAGCAAACTGTGAAAAAAATACAAAAATAAGCACAATGGACTGTTGCATTAGCGTTTAAAAAGATTATTTTTACTCGTGTAAAAAACGTAGCATTGTAGTTTGACATGACAGCCAATAACTTATTATTTGGATGCTGTTTAAGACGAAACCAAAAGTGTTTTACGTCATTGATAGAAAGAAAAGGAACTGATAAGATTATATTCACACACTACAGTTCATTCATTTTTTATATATTGTGTTTAATTACAACCGAAACTGTACTTTGTTGCGTAAGAGATAATCCCTTTTTAAACTGGTGGTTTGCCGCCATATGTTGGTGTTACAGGTATTATTGTAATAGTGTGTGTTTTTCTTATAGCAAAGCCATATCGGGGTATGTGCTCAGCCCAGCGAGGGGAATCAAACCACTGATTTTAGCGTTGTAATCCGGAGACCTACCGCTGTACTAGCGGGGGGCTTTTTATAGTTCAATATACAGCAGAACTACCAACCTCAAATCGTCCACCAACTCCGGCCTCTAAGTAGCTAGATTACAGGAGAACGCCACAACCCCCAGCCTATCAGTATAAAACTTACAATCTAAGCTGGAACATTTGTTTGTTGTATTTCAAAACTTATTAAATAATTTTCTCCCACACCTACCAGCAGATGACAACTAGATTTTTTTCCTTTGACAAACTTTTCCCTCGTCCAAATGGTATTGTTGATAAACCCAGATTACAATTGTTTGTGGTTGGTATAAGAAATATAATTTGATAACAATAACAAAATTAGGAAGGTATCCACTATATTATACCTTTAAACTAAGATAATCTGTTGCTTTTCAAATTTTCTTGCACTCGCTTCTTCTTTGTGGGTATTTAAGAACGATGAATTTTAAAATACCCAGAAGGTTCAGGTGCACAAGACCTCATTCTCCATCCTCCCTAGCTTTCATGTTGGCTACTATGTTGTTGTTGTAGTGGTTTTGGGCGAAAGTATCCCACAGCACTCCGGCCCTTTTCAGGGCAATGTCCATGTATTGTCTTCAATTGTCTAATTTTTTCCCCTTTATCTATTTATTATTTTTTTCTCTTTTATTTCATTTTGTCACTTTTATTCTTATTGATATATTGTTTCCCACTTTTCCTTGTACATTTATCGGATAAATAAAATAAAAATAAAATAAAAAAGTAAAGATAGAACATAATAATAATAATTAAAAGTAGAAATAATACTAGTTTTAAGTGTCTAGTGTATGGTGGCCAGCTTGATTTATATTTCTTAAATATATATTTATGTTTATATAATGTTACATTTATTTAGGCAGGAGATGCATATTCTATTATAGGTTTAAAGTATGTTTTGTAGATTTTTATTATATTATCAGGTGATGTACCTTGATTTATACCTGAAAGACTTCTTGCATAATTTGCTCTTCTCCATATTATAGTCAGGATATTGTTAGTATGCTATATCCACGTTAATTTGATATCGTAAGTTAATTCTAAAAGTTTAGCAGAATTAGCAGTCTGTAAAAGTGACACTAGAGGGCGAGACTCAGCATGGCCAGGTGGATTAAGGCGTTCGATTCGTAATCGAGGGTCGCCATTTCGAATCCCCTCTCACCAAACATGCTTGGCCTTTTAGCCGTGGGGACATTATAATTTTACGGTCAATCTCACTATTCGTTGGTAAAAGAGTAGCCCAAAAGTCAGCGGTGGGTGGTGATGACTAGGTGCTTTCCCTCTGGTATTACACTGCAAAATTAGGTATGGTTAGCGCAGTTAGCCCTCGTGTAGATTTGTGTGAAATTCTAAAATAAAAAACGTAATAAACCTTCTGAAGGCCTAACGAATTTTCCATGTGTGAATTTTTGTCTCAATATTTATTTACAAAACCTCATTTATCAAGAATTTCCTAATCCTATATTCTCTTTTTTGTGTGGAATTCTCAAAGAAACACTTAAATTTACTATTCTAACAAGAGACATCATGCAAGCTGATGTTGATCTGACAGAGAGTTTGGGACAATCTCTTTCATATTCTTGCAAAGGAATGACCAGACGATGCTCCAAAAATGCACTGATCACTTCAAATCTGAGTGATATACTTTTCTATAGTTTGTAATTGTTCTAACACCGACCCCAATTACAGATATTTTTGACAGTTGTCTTGAAGTTCAGCGTAATTAGTGTGCAACAAACAATTCTATGAAAGTAAAAGTTTAGTTGGTATCAGTACTTTTAAAAAGTATATTTATGATTTGTTCTGTTATTAAATAAATAAAATAAAACTGCTGGGAAAACATTTAGTACTTAGAAGAAGTCGACCAAAATATCAGTTAGTGCATTATATTTCATAACGCTCTACTCATATTTCATGGAGATTAAATGGCATTTAATGGTGAATACTTAAATTTATTTACCTTATGAAAGATATATAAAACAAAACATAAGGTTGTGTGTTTCCTATATATTACAAACTATACACTTGAAGTATTTCCATTTAAAACAATTTCCTAATATGCACCAGATAGATAAAACTGCTAATAACATATTCTATAAAAAAACATTAAGGAAGTGGTTCTGTAGACGATAACGTTTAATATTAGAAAAATGTAAACAAACAAATAAAATATTTATTGACATCAGAAAGCACGGTGCAGTAACTTGTGCATACTGAATAACAAACAATTTTACTGAAGAATGTTCAACCACAGTTTTTTTTCTCTTTCTTAAGACAGACTAGTATATAAGTAAATACGACTATCTTAAGTGGACTAGTAGAATTAGCCAAGAAATGGCGCTTGAAGTCCACAGGTAAACTCGCTTTATTTATTTAGTTGACAGCGTAACCTTTTAAACCTTACTCTCTCATAGTTATGATCATCTGATAATATGATTCATATTAGAAGTTATTATTAACTATAAGTTAAAGTTATAGATCTAGTTATTTTTTAGTTATAGTCACTTATTTAAATTACCTACTGTATTATTAAAATGATGAGTTCACACAGTGATGACAATTTTAATTACAATCAATTTATATATTATTTAAAACCTCTATAACATATAAACTAAACTAAAACACCCGTCTATCTCTACAAAAATTATTTGTTAAATTAACTGATTGTAGCATTGTAATTAGAGAACTGCTAAAACTAACTAACATTTCGATTGACAACACTTTCAAAACGGCAGTGCATAGGTAGTTTCAAAAGGTTATTGTGAAACGTCTAACTAGCTACACTGTTGTTTCGTGTGTGTCCATTTATATTGTATATAGGAAACACAAACTTTCACTGTTGCAAGTCATAAACATCTCTATATATATATTAAAATATTTATTGAATTTCAAAAACGTTTTTATATTAGTTTCATTTTCAGCCATCGGTACTGGTTTCATAAATCACAGATACCATTTTACAGCTTTGCAATATCTGTAAACAATGAAACCAACAAAAAACAAACAAACAAAGGCTTCTGAAGGACCTAGTGGCCTAGTGTTTTCTTATTCTTATCCACAGTTGACTCTTATCGATGTTTTGGTTATGTTTGTATATATTTAGTACTTTTACGAAAATATATTTCGGGCGTCAACACAATCTTTAACATCCTGTTGCGTGTTTGTTAAAACTCTTAATTAAGAGCGAAAAGTTTACTATATTCATATTTAACGTAGAAGTACAGCGTTAATTTATATTAAGATTTATTCAGGCGTTCCTCTATTGCCATAATACACTGTACTTGGGCATCCTTGTTTCTAGGTTAAGGGTCAGGATTTGAAACCACGCAAATTTAGTATCCGCTCAACCATGGAAGTATTAATAGGAAAAACGCCGTCTTCAACCTACCTGTGCATCAGTAGACTTCCGTGGTATTTCTGAGTTATATTTCATACATTCCGGTTTTTAAAAGGCCAACAAAGAATTACAAGGTGTTCAACCTAGCTGGAACGACAATGAAGTTGTGGTCTTTCACGGTAGGCTATCGCTGATCACTTTACTGTTTATCTATCTAGTTGATGATAATAACAAATCTTTTAGTACCTTATTTATTCCGATATAATATAAAATGTTAGGTACTCAATTTTATATTTGTTCATACCTTGGTAAGGCCACTAACTTGCCTTAAAACTTATTTATTTATACAGAAGAAGCATTTCAGATCATAACAAGGCCGAGTGCAGTAACATGGATTTGTCTGCTATTAGGCCCAGCATTGTTAGGTAGTTACGAAGGTGAACTCATAATCTGATGGTCGGGGAGTTCAAATCTCTGTCACACTAAACATGTTTGCCCTATTAGCTGTTGGGCCGTTACATGTTACAGTAAATCCAACTATTCGTTGGTAAAAGGATGGCCAAAGGGCTGACGGTGGGTGGTGATGCCTTCCCTCTAGTTTTACACTGCTAATGGTGAGGGCAAACACGTTAAATATTTTTCTAAACATTTTAAACCTCATATACGAAGTTATTTTCGCGGACACATAATACTCAGCCGCGGCAAAGTGGCTCATAGAATGGCTTTAAGTTTATTTTAAAGTACAAACGATTAATTCGTAGCTCCGACAACTTTCAAACGATTTAAGATTAATCACAGTTTTGCAATCAGGAGACCAAACCCTTTCGATTGAAATATCTGACAAACCCTAAAATAATTTCAATTAGAGGGTAGGGGCTTGTAGACATTTTGATGAGTAATAAAATCAAATTGAGTATATCGCGCCTCACGTTCCATATTGTTAGAGCATAAAAAATATAGCTAATCAAAAAGGGGTAAATGTTTAATAGATAAACTTAATCTAATTCTGCCAAAAATAATATCAAGTGCCGCGGCTACTGAGGATTTCCTTTTGTTTCTCATCTTTCTTATAAAAAATTCGACAGCTTGAACTAAAAATTTAGTTTATAGAACAAACAAATATTAATTAATTTCCTGTAAGTATATATAAATATAAAATGTTTAATTAGTGATTTATAACTGTGTTATTTCTTGTTGTCTTTATTTTTACAGGCAGTGATTTTGGTCAATATTTTAGTGTACCCTTCTTGTGGTAACAGCCAAATCTATGGTAGTTCTGCGCCCTTTAGCAATCCTAACTATGGAGTATTCACTGGACTGAGCATTTTAGGACCAAGATATGAAAATGTAGACGTAAGATTTTTTTGTTTCACACATTATACTGAGCTTTTTCCCTTGTTAAAAGAAAAACCTTCGTGAAAGAACTACTGAATTCTCTGTAATTTAAATTTAAGTACATTATATATTATTAAAAATAATAATAATTTACTTAAATAAGTTAAAACAGCATTTTTACACACACCTGCATATATATATATATACGTACACTGAATTAAAAGGAGTAAAACATTAAAATAATTGTACAGTTAATAATTTATGAAAAATTAGGTCTAATACTAAAAAGATTATATGTTCACGAAAATAGTGATGTACACATCGAAACATATAGAATCATTTTAGATCTAAATCTTGGTTTTAATTAATTATATATTGTGCAACATATTTTTAATCTTCACACATGCATTATTACACTTTATAAGTAAAAATTCTCTTTTGTAACGTTCCGTATTTCTATTATGTAACAATATATTAACATATTCGATTAAATTTTACGTTATTATTTTATATAAATGTTATAATAATGACAAAGAACAAACGAAACAGGAAACACAGCACTGTGGTGTGAAAACGAATACTCTTAAACCAGTTTCTTTACACGTTCTGAACTGTACAAACACTTTCTGCTCCTCCTATTTTTGTTTATTTGTTGCTTAATTTACATGCAACTTTATGTAAATGTGTGTTAGTATAATATTTATAACACGTCACACTTCTATTAGCCTACACGTGATAGTTTTTAAGCTATGAGTAAAAAACCACTCGTAATATAGGGGTACGAACACTTTCTGTCGTAACTGTACATTATATAATAATATATAATAAGAAACATAAGATGATACGATTAGACCAGGCCCGACATGGTCACGTGGTTAAGGTATTACACTCATAAACGTAGGGTCGGGGTCCGAATCGCATTCACATCAAACATACTCGATCCATCAGTCTTGGGGACGTTATAACGTAACGGTCAATCACATTATTCGTTACAAAAATACTAGCCCACGAGTTGAAAATGGGTAGAGATACTATTTTCCTTACCTCTAGTTGTACACTGTTAAATTAAGGGAGGCTAGCGCATATAGCTTTGTGCGAAAATAAAAAAAAGACTGACAGGATTTACCTTTTTCTCGCATTAATATGCGGTTTCTAACTGTTCTAAAATGCTTAAAAACTCTGATATCAATAACATGATACTGTTTTAACGTTATAAGGTTTTGTTCTTGCTCTTTGTATGGCGATTTGGGTACGTTATATTGATCGGTTTTTAATGCACAAATCAGCAATTCACGAGTTAACCACAATCGATATAAAGTCAAAGTGAAATATGAAGTTTCAAACCTATATTTTGAGATTGTTGGACACTGTGTACACAGGTAATGTGATCTTACCGAAAACCGAGCGTTTTGTGGAAGGTCATGTAATGAACTTTTGCAAAACCAAATTTTTAAAACTCATGTAATGAAGATACGTTCGAATCAGTACTGGAAAACAAAGGAATAAGAGTCAAGATGAAGTACCAGGACTATTCCGGAAGAGACTTACAATGAGTCGTACAGCAGCCGTGATAAATGAAGTGAGTCGTCTTATAGCAAGTGAGAATCAACGAACACAAAATTTAGTAAGTGCGACTCAGGTCACAGCGTATAGCGTAATCAAGCAAGGTATGTGTCTGGAAATGTGAAACAAGTCACGTGTATAGAAGTTGCTTTCGTGATATATGAGTTCAACTATCGTGTACCTAAAGCACCTAAAGAATAAAATAGTTATTTATTATACTCCATACGAAGGCATACCGATACATTTTTCAGATACAACACCTATATATTTCTGCTTGAAAAAGGTGCTGAGAAACTGTTGTCCTCTTACACTGGGCGGATTATAGAAACGAGCAGAGATGAGTGATGTGCTTTTGATATTACAGTCTTACGATGGAGCCTTTAGCAATGGAAACTATACACGAACTTCCAGAGTTTGATAAATTCCAACGTAAATGTTGTTATTCAAAAGTACTCTTTGATTAACTCTAAATAAGTGCATAATCCAATTTGGTGAAAAAGATTGGTTGGTTGTTTTGGAATTTCGCACAAAGCTACTCAAGGGCTATCTTTGCTAGCCGTCCCTAATTTAGCAGTGTAAGACTAAAGGGAAGGCAGCTAGTCATCACCACCCACCGCCAACTCTTGGGCTACTTTTTTACCAACGAATAGTGGAATTGACCCTCACATTATAACGTCCCCACGGCTGGGAGGGCGAGCATGTTTTGCACGACTCGGACAAAAACCCGCGACCCTCAGATTACGAAGCGCACGCCTTGACGCGCTAGGCCATGCCAGGCCCCTGGTGAAAAAGAAACTGGTTTTTATGTTTAATTATTGTGTGTTTTACGCTTAAATATGACGTGAAAATTAGTTGTAAGAAGGTAATAATATAATTTCAACATCATTGAGTTATTTATTAACGTATATATAACACTTTCGTTCATGCTGTTTAGAAACAACAAATTCATGAGAATCTATTTATTGATTTGCGTCTTTGTTTTTAGAAGAAAGCCATACTGGGCTGTCTGCAATGTCCGCTACTTGTAACTGAACTCCTAATTTTAACGGTGTAGTCCGTTGGTTTACTACTATTCCACTAGGAAACATTTGTTTTATTTGGTGAAAATACATTTTGGGATATTTTCTATGTTCACCGTAGGGAATCGAACCCCATAAATTAATGTTATAAGTTTTTAAACTCACATTGGGACCATTCGAGAGAATATATAGATATCTATCAATCTATGTTTTTATAAAAAGAATCAAAATTTAAACCAGAAGCCAAGGTTATTATGCCAGTCTTCCAAGAGTTATAACTGGGGCAATTTTCTTGTGTATGTGTGTGTGTGTGGCCTAATCAAGAGACTAAGTCAGAGCTGTAATAAAAACTAGACATATTAATAAACAAATCCTAACACTCGGTGCATTGCACCGATAAACAAACTTAATCGACGATAAATGGAATAATTGAAAAAAGTTTAAGATATATATCAAACAATAAAACAAAATATTACGTTTTATCAAGAAAACGTTAAAATAAATTATAGACTTCGTTCATGTTTAACGAACTGGCGATTTGGAATTCATATAAGTAAACATTACACTTGGATGTAACTTCATGTTGTAAGAATTATAGATTAATTCAGCTTTTGGTGAATATATATAAGGTTGCTGTGAAAGTAACAGTTTTAGTGTTAACTTTCCACGCCCCCTGCTAATACAGAGGTATGTCTCCGGATTTACAACCCTAAAACTAGGGGTTCGATTCCCATCGGTGGCTTAAGCAGATAACCCTTCGTGGCTTTGCTATAAGAAAAACACACATATTTAACCTTACAGGTGAAGTGCTTTTCCCAAAAATGAAAAATTTAAATAGATTTCACGAAATGTTTCATCTGATTGCTAAAAGATGGCAATATATTTAAAAGTTTTAACTTCATTCTTTAATACTTTTTTTAAAAATATTTATAGACAATATAAATACATTGTTGATTTTATCCCACAAATACACATAAAGAATTTGTTTCCAAAAAATGAAATTATTTGATTTAACTATGAATAAAAAACATACTTTATTTTGATTTTAAAAGTGCAATAGAGGCTAATTTTACGAGCATATCCGATGCTTGTAAATAATTCAGTAAAGGTTCTTCAAAAATGTATGTGTTTATTATTGATTTAATCAATTAAAAATTCATAGAGATGCTAACGTACCATGTATCACTAAAATGATTATTTGTTCGAATTTGCCACAGATGTTACGAAGATATGAGAACTTCTTGTCTGGTTACGATACAACTGACTTCTCAGGAAATCAACAGTGGCACAATGAGCGACGTACGCCAAATGGAGGAGTGATTGGGAATTTTGGTATATTGGATCGTAACGGACAAGTTCACATTGTGGATTATATAAGAGACGAAAATGGATATCGTGCTGTAGAGAGAGAGAAAGATTTCATACCTCAATCTAATCAACCAAATATTGGTGATACGTATTTCCTTCCACTACAACCAGATCCTCATCTCCAAGGGTCCAGACCATTTCCAGATCCTTCTTTACATCCTGGTCTTATCCCTTATGAAGGTATTAATTTTTATCCTGATGTTGACATAACTCAAGGAAATATTGATATTTATCCTAAACTTGGTCCACATCCACAAATTCCTCTCTTACAACAGAATACAGAACTATTCCAACCAACAGGGGTCCATCAACTCCATAACCCCTTTTTTCCATCAACAGATGATCGTAATTTAAAAGCAATAGGACTTCGTCGGTCTTTTAATTCTACACTTTTCTCACCAGTTGGCGGCAGTATATTACAAAACATAGGGCATTCTCGATCTCTCAGTGCGCCCTATGTTCTACCAATTGGTGGAGGGTTGCTGGAGACAATAGGATATCTCAGAACCAACGATGTTCCTCAAAAACCGAATTCACGTCATATTCCACAAAATATCGGACACATTGATCCAAATGATGTACCGTTATTCGGTGAAACGACTCAACCTCGAACACTGCCAGGACTCGCTCATTTTCCTATTAGCCGAAGAATTAACAGCCCCAGGAATCAGTATCCAGAAAACAGTGGTTTAACTCGTGACAGGCAGAGCTACTACCCAGTAGATAGGGCAAATTATAACCTGATTTATGACAGAGTATATCAAAGTCCACTTGCTTATTTGTACCCATACCAAATCTGGTTAACCTGAGCGTCAAATGCTCACAGCGATATACTTTAATATGTATGTCTATGAATAAATGATTTTTGCAGATTTTTCATGAACCATATTGGAATTTTATTTTATTTGTAAGTTTCGAAACATTCTTATTATTATTTGCGCGTATTCTGTTCAGCTGCTTAGAAGAACAAGTAAGTATTTTGAAATTTTAATGAAATGAAATTGTTAACGAAACGTTTAATGAATATTTCTCTGCTTAACAAATTACAGATTTTTTACAACTTTTTTATTACAAAATAATAATAATTGGTTCAATTTCTATTATAATGTTGCACCGCTTCGCCTATAACAACCATTTTAATGTCAATAACAGCACCCAGTACTTAAAGTAAAATATCTCACGGAACAACAAAAAATAATAATGTTGATGATTCGTTTTTGTAGAACTACACAATGAGCTGTCCGCGCTCTTTCCACGAATCGACAATCATAAATCTTCAAAAAAACTACACAATGTAGTTTTGTTAAAGGTTGTGGACTAGCTTAGTTGTAAACTATTTACTTTCTTTCCACCAAAAAATTAAGCCGTAAATCTTTGCTAAAGTTAGTAATATTTCTTTAACCGTTTTTATAGTGGGAGAAATTCAAACAACTTAATCTCAGTAGCACCAGCAACCTTTGTTCATCCTTTGTTGTAGTAGGGAAAATTCAAGCATCAAACCTTCAGTAAAACAAAGTGGTCGAAATCCAAACAAGAAATACTCAGTAAAACAGTAAACTTTATTTATCATTCTCCTTGTATTAAGAATCTCCAGTATTTTCATACCTACAGTTCTATTAACTTATATAAATCAACAATAAGAGGTTGACTTCTCTTTCACTGTCCATGCAGACACATGTGTAAGATAATGGTACATACGGACTTATTCTTTTCAATAAACACCAATCTGGTGTAACATGTAGAACCATCATAAGAGGTTAGCACAAGTGCAATTAACCTGTCATTGTGTTGGAAAAATACAGAAGAATCTTTTGCGTCAGAGCTCTGAGACTATTAACTTCAACATAGCCTGAAAACTATGGTTTGGTATTTGATAATAATGTTATAGCGCACCTCACTATACTTGTAACTAATCTTACAAATGTCACAGATTTTGTGAATCCATGCTTCATCCCTTTATATATGGTGGCTTTAAGTGTTAATCATAGCATGCATGGCCAAGCGCGTAAGGCGTGCGACTCGTAATCCGAGGGTCGCGGGTTCGCGCTAAACATGCTCGCCCTCCCAGCCGTGGGGGTGTATAATGTGACGGTCAATCCCACTATTCGTTGGTAAAAGAGTAGCCCAAGAGTTGGCGGTGGGTGGTGATGACTAGCTGCCTTCCCTTTAGTCTTACACTGCTAAATTAGGGACGGCTAGCACAGATAGCCCTTGAGTAGCTTTGTGCGAAATTCCAAAAACAAACAAACATAAACGACTGAATTCTTCTATTGCACGGCTCGGTTTTGATCCCAATGATCACGTTTATTTGATTTTAAATTCCACATGATGTCCAGGATCAGGACCTTCCAAAAATAGACAATTTATAACATGTGGAGAAATATTTCAGCGGTATTTCTATATTGTGAGCTCATGTTATGCACTATGACAAAGTCATATTCTGTATTATCATATTTAATTAATTGCACTGAAGCATGGTCCAACCAAACAGTAAGGGACCTCCTATCATCGCTGGTTATTTTAGCTGGTGATAACTTAGAAGTCCTGTACAGATCGCCCTATATGACTTTTGTCTTATCAAATGCCGTTCAACCTTGGCAATCAACAGTCATCGATTATTATATTGCATTGAGATCGATTTGCAGAGGTGACAACAAATTTTCCACATTTGGCGCATCAGATACTCAAATATCTTCATTAGTTTGCAGATTCATAAATGAAATTCAATATTAAGGAGAGGATGTTTTCATACTAAACAGACCTCATACAACCACACTTTACAACACTTATCTCTCCTTCTTAATTGCGAACACTTTTACTTACAGAAATGTCATTTCTAAACTAAAACTTGTTTCTTGGCACTCGATAATATGAAGTTTCAAATAAGGGTAATGGATGCATTAGAAAAAAAAATGTTACATTAGTCGTTCCTAATTTCTGAGTTATTTTCAAGTAAATTAATTTTCCGGGAGTGCAATTTAAGTCGGTCCACTGCACAGTATGTAGCAAGTAAGTGGAAGTTCTTTAAAACTGAGTCTGTGCTAAGAAGTGTGAAGCACAACATAAATCAACATCAGGTGTGTAAAACATCTTCTTAATGATAGGCAGTGGTCTTTACTATGATTATGAATTGACAAGGCTGGTTATACTTCCCAAAATTTTATTTTCAAACTAAATTGCTCGAGGTGATGTTTCAGACTACTTGAATCACACTTTAGGAAATTGATTTGTAATGTTAGTTTTATCCAAAGTGAGTAGAGCTACAAACATGACAAGTCTTTCATATTCAAACGTGAGGGAGAATGTGACCTCGAGGCATCAACTGACCTACCTTTGAAGGACATTGGTGCTGACTGTCATGTACAAGATGCAGTTTTACAACTGTCTATAATCAGCAAACCAGATGTTATCTCATAGAAACAACAGCTGACTAAGGAAGATATCATGAAATAAATTTAAATTTAAAATTATGATGTTGTTGTTTTGAATTAAGCACAAAGCTACACAATGGGCTACCTGTGCTCTGCCCACCACGGGTATCGAAACCCGATTTTTAGCGTTGTAAGTCCGCAGACATACCGCTGAGCTTACTTCATTAATCCTTACTCTAATTTTGATTTATAAGTGATATTATTATATTGGTAATAATTACACTTTTCCAACTTAATCTAATTCACACCGTAAAATATGTTACTTTTACAGTTTAATAATGTACACAGAGCATTGTCAATGAGAATTTCAATATTCACGACTCAGACTAGAAAAGCAAGCAAAAGCTGCGTTGCAAAATCAGTTCACGATGCATATCATGAGATCAACAAACATGAGAACCCGGATTAGACTAGATCTGTTTTATTATGCAAAGACAACTTTACATTTCGGTACTAGCGTAACATCAAGGTTTCAGTAATATTGTTTTATCTATACCGTCTCATACTGAACTTCAAATCTTATTATTAAAGGCATAATATCAATTTATAGTGTTCTAATATATTCTGTTGTCAAATAGAGTTTCTTAGGTTATATGTTAAAAAACATTTCAACTCCTGTCATGTAAAAATAACGAATTAATTGATTTCTTCAATGACGTTTGCTACAGCACCGAACATTAAATATTATTATAAAGGTTATAAGATCAATATATGGTGTTCTAATATATCCTATTCTCACATGACATCTAACAGGTTACATGTTAAAAAATTCCACTCCAGTCTAGTTAAAAATAACGAATTAATTGATTTTTCAACAACATTTGCTACAAAACAAGCTACATTCACTTGTAGACCTAATTTTACAAACAAAATTTCAACAAAATTGCCAAGATTAATGGACTTGACACAAATTTTATATTAAAAATTATTTACACATTTTTTCTCGTCAATCGACAAGAAACACGCTGACTAACTAAATAAGTGACAGACAGATGCACAACGCTCACTTTCGTATTTAGATTGCAAACACGTTTTTGTGAAATATTTTACTTAGTCACATTGTAAATACGCCATCGTAATTATATTGGAGATACTGGAAGAACGTTAGAACAAGAGAAGTTATTGACGATCTTTATATGACAGCAATATGAATGAATCCCAGCTGGAGATCATTGTTAAACCAATCATGGACGGGTGACAGTTGACTTGAAATAACCATTATCTGAAAAAAATCCTCACTAAAGTCACCAAGTACACTGACGGAAAGTTCAGAGAATCTCTTTTCATGAGAATACATTTTCATTCAGCAACTACGCCCACAGATGAATAGGGACAAAGGTTGGTGTCTATTGTTAAAGTTATTTTAATTTGTATCCTACCTTTTTGTTATTTCACTTTATTACCTTGATAGAACTTTTGCTCACTACAGGTAACCGTTACATATTTCAACAATACTTTTTTTTCTTCACAGAGCTTTACTACATGATATGTCAAAAGCAAGCTGTTGAAATGTGTCTTATAGACTTGAAACTAATTTATATTCTAAATCATTTGAAATTTTGTACTGTCTGTTTCGGTTTGTTTTTTAGTATCTGTTCCTGAAAAACAGTAGAACGAAAGGTTAAGTGTCTAATTAAATAAAAACAATAATTATAAAGTCATTTATTTTCAGTGTCAACTTGTTTTTGGTCTTCCATAAACCAACATGTATTACAGAAATTAAATAGTCAGAATCTTATATTGTTGATTTGTCGTTAGTCTGTGCAATCACCAAAGTACAATTAATAATTATTAATTCGGTACTAATTACCAAATAGTTTTCATTCTGCATTGCAGATAATAATTTATTGTCTTGAGAGCCGTTACCGTAGTCTTCGTGATAGTAATCTGACACAAGAATTGTTATTGTTGGTGTTTATCTTCATATTTGATGAAGGTCTTTTTTTACGATATTATTAGTGCTTCCTTAAGAATTCTATTATTTCGTATATTGTTAGGTTAGTACTTCCTTAAAAGTTTTATCATTTTTAAATTGATGGAGAAGTATTTTTTGTGTGACAAAGGCTGGAACGATGGTGAAAAAGTTAATTATATTGGTCGTTGTTGTTTTGAATTAAGCTCAAAGCTACACAATGGGCTATCTGTACTCTGCCCACCACGGGTATCGAAACCCGGATTTTAACGTGTAAGTTTGCAGACATACCGCTGAGCCACTGGGGGGCGAGTATATTGGAGTTGATCATTTCGTCTTGTGGTTGCTCTTACGATCTGTATAATTTGACCTGAGTTATTAACATATGAGAATATTTGACCTGTTAATGGTAATGTTTCATCTACTAGATATACAGCTGAGTGGATCTCTGCAGCTAATTATGGCGGGAAAGTTTAGCCATGTTGGTGAATTTTATGTAAACCACAGACGTAGTGCAGTGGTGTACTGCCAGTTGTTTATGTTTCAAGTATTATTCTGATCTATCCTGAGGTGTTGGTTATTTTATCATTTGTGTCAGAAGAAGATTAGTAGCTGAAAAGTGGGATAAAATCATTAGTATTTGGTTATAAAGATACTGATTATCATTAGATTTAGGAGATCGTTTAGAGCATAAACTCATAAAATCTATTGATATTCATTCACTACACTCTTACTGTAAGCATTTATAATCTTATATGTCTATAACATTTCTAAATATTAAAGTCATGATTTTCTCACAAGGACTTCTTCAACTGAATGACGTGATTAATCGTCATTTTCATAACTCGTCTCAAAAATTGGACCTCAACCCTCCTGCCCAACAAACTAGCCACAAAGCAATTTCCGGCCCAATGAATTGCTTTGGGTGGATTTTGTCTATTATCCAAATTACATACACATGTTATAGACCTTTGTAGCTACTAATATAATTAGAGTTCAGGTTATTTTATTGGAATATATTTATTTCTTAATTATTTTGTTAAAGTTGGTTATAAAATAAAAAAAACAAACATTTTAAACACCCGTAATGTATTGTGGGAATAAACGTGCGCAATATTGCAATAACTTACATGTTGAGATTTCTAGTGTATTCTCGTACCATTATCTAGATACACATATAGACAACTAATAAATTTAACATTATAGTGTATTTCGATACATCTACAGTTCTCTGTTAACATATTCTAGTTTATTATAGCCCAGTTTCAAAGCAGGTTGTTCTAAATATGCCCCTCAGTGGCTCAGCGGTATGTCTGCGGACTTGCATGCTAAAATCCGGGTTTTGATACCCGTGGTGGGCAGACCACAGATAGCCCACTGTGTAGCCTTGTGCTTAATTCAAAACAACAACAAAACAACAGTTCTAAATACATTATATATTAGCTACTGATGAACTGTAAGTTTTCTGACATATATGGGTATCAAGATGTAGAATATATAGCATGACTTTTTTAACCGAATCTTCTCATCTAAAAATTTTCGTTGATGTTTGAAACAAAGTATGAGCTTTAACGATATTTTTTAATAGAAACCACTTCACTGTTACACACATAGTCTGTGGTTTAAAACTTTAGCGATATCAATACTGCCAGGGATCCCAGTTGGAAGATTACTATATGAATAAAGTATTGTACTTTTCAATCCAAAAGCAACATGTTCTTACTAATTGTGTAGAGCTGTTATTTACTTGCAAAAACTAAAAATAACATTTAGTTTTACTTTACTAATTAAGATCTTTCTCAACAGATAGCGCGGAACCTTGAACATTTGAACAAGGAGAAGTGGAATGAATCGTTTTATGACCCTTTTGTTAGTTACCATTCGAGATATCTTTCGCTGTGATGCTGTGCAGGGGGTCACAAAAGTTTCACGTTGAGACACTTTTTTTGTATTTTGAAAAACAACCTTTAGTGATGACGCTCGTACAACAGTGGTGTGTTCTATTGCATTCCGACACTATTCAACACGTGAATTGTGATTTCTCAAAATGTGTGCAGTAAAACAACTCTTTTATTTTGTGTTATTTGATGGAAGAGACCATACCTGATACCCTTAAAGTAAAAACCCTTCAGTAGAAAGAAACAAACGTCTCCATACCTTCACTGAAAAACAAAGAAACGTTCTCATGCCTTTATTGAACAACAATTTTATTAGTAGTATTTATTGTGTTTAGTGAAAATTGGACGGTTTGTTTGTCAGATACCTCTCAAAACTACATGAGGGCTATCTGCCGATAAAGGGATTGCAGATAATCAACGGCACCCACTGCCAATTTATGGGCTACGTCTCTCAAAGACACATCTGATAATCACTCTTATAACGCACCCAATAGTAACCACGACTCCAAAGTGTAGAACACATGTTTTTTTATTAGTATTTATTTTGGTGGTAAAGGAATAAAAGCCACAGAATTCCTCTCAGAGTTTGATTCCTCTCCGTGGACTCAGCACATAGCCCCATATGAAAACACACATACACACTGATAATAGTTATTATTATTTTGACACATTTACGTGAGAAACAATAGCAACATTTACATCACAGTACGTAATCATCAGAGAAAATAATTGCCAAACTTTCTTCCTTCGTTTTCAAGATGTATATGTATCATTTAACACGAAACGAACAACGCTGCCGTTGATAAAGTATTTGCATTAGGACGTCAGTTAAAAACTTGAAGACCAACAGCATAAAAGTGTAAAATATGTAATCTATGTTTATGGCACATTACTGCTGAAATAAATAAACAATTTAGTTTCAATATAAATTTGAGTTATAAAATAACGTACAATAAAATGCAGTTGTTATCGAAACATTCACTGAATGTTGTGCATTAATATTCAAAAGTAATCCGTTTTAAAAAAATAATCTGTTTAATTATATTTTGAAAAAAACAACTCCTGTTTAGTGTGTTTTCTTTCATTATATATTTACTGTTCATATTTTATTGTGTAAAATGACATAATGTCGTAGTTTTCTAAGATATTTCATGGAATATGTTGATATGAACAATCGCCTCTTGACAACGTTCATTCAGCACTTTTTTGTATTTATTTTAAATGATAAAATACCTATTAGTTGAAGAAACAGAATACTAAGATGTCAAACATTACACACATAAATCACTCGAAAATCTGTACTCCAAACTAATACCACTGTCCTATTGTGATGAAGAGAAACCCTCCTGCAGTAAAAATGTATTCTCAAGACGGTTGCTATGGATATCAGTACTTTGATTACAATAAAGTACAAAACAACGCTTCCACATTCTTAGGTCATCTTCAAATTAACAAAAAGAGAGTTTGTAACTAACCGTTACAGTGACGTCTTAGGGACGAGAGTGTAAACGTCCCCTATAATCCCGTCCGTACCCGTTTCATGAGCTTTATACATCTGACCCAGTCTATCTTTCGAAAATGTGCCAGATACTTTGCTGCCACCTAGTAGTAACTGATAAAATTTCAATAATAGAGCATTGACAATTGCGAGTACGAAACAAGCACCACTTGATCCATATTTACTGGGACCGGTGGTGAACTATAAGTGTACAACGGAACACAAAATGTTCAAGATCGTGTTTGTTAATTTTAATATCAGACCCGCAATAAAACTTATTTCATTATCAGGAATGATGTCTGAGTTAACAGTTTTTAACTTGATAAATGTTTCATCTGTTTGAATTAACTGATATCTTAACTATTCAACGAACAGTTAATTACATTAAATCCTAATTAAAGGCTCTTCCTATTTCTGTTTTCGTGGTTTATTTGTCAAGTGTCACCATAACATGTGGAAACACCGAAATACCATATTGAAAAACACATAGTGTTAATTAGGATATTTAATATATCAGTCTCTAATATTTTATTATTTCTAGCATAATTTTGCTTTTATGACGTTAATATCATTATCATCTGCATTCTTAGTTTAATGTGTTGGTTTAGCATTAGCCTAATCCTCTTAAATTGGTTTAACTTCCTGAGATATTCTTGGGTTTACTGATGACGATACCATAAACAGCGAATGTACACAACTGATGTTAACAACGCGCTGAATCTTTATAATTAGATTAGATTGAACATCATATCTAATTTCTATTTACTAGGTATATGTATTTTACTTCTGATTATGTAGGTAGTCTGCCTTCATCAAAACCTAATATGTGTTGCTTGAATAACGAAATAGACGATAGTTTTTCAAATTAAAAGTCCAAAAACAAAAACATTTTACTCACTGTAATCTAACAAAAGTTTCTGCATAAATGTTTAGAAAAATAAACTTCGGGTTCATGACAGATTGGCTTGCATCTTTAAACAATCGTAATAACTGTATATAAGAATAGGTTGAATTAAATGACGTTGCACAGACTATAAATTTCAATTGTAAAATAATACTACATCTAAAAAGGTTATGTAATAAAATTCGTATATTTATTAGTTTTTCATATTTTTATTCATAAAAATATTGTTGATTTTGTTAAGCTGTTTTTTTGTTTTACTCAAAAATAGTAGTAAATATGTAAAACAACAGATGGGGAACATTCGTAAATCACTATTTGTAATTACGCACAAAGCTACACAATGGGCT
The DNA here is from genome assembly GCA_011833715.1 of Carcinoscorpius rotundicauda. Classification (NCBI taxonomy): domain Eukaryota; kingdom Metazoa; phylum Arthropoda; class Merostomata; order Xiphosura; family Limulidae; genus Carcinoscorpius; species Carcinoscorpius rotundicauda. The sequence goes on along the minus strand of CM022393.1, from coordinate 87,635,731 downwards.
ATCTGTAATTGAAGTTAATTTAGATAGATAAATAATGTTAGGACATTTTGTCGAATTCATTATCTGCTATTATACAGCAGACCAACTGTCTAATGACTGTATATATGTGTTAAGGATTTTTTTATTGTTTTCATTGAAGGTTAAACTGAAAAGAGAAAATGTGAAGTATTGGCTGGCCTAATGCATTCTTTGATTGGCCGTACCATCTGCTCTGGACTGCTGTTTTACTTATTGAAGGCTCTTCAGCACAGCTTGGGTCAGGAAATCAAAGAAATACGATCGGGCTTTTTACAACGATGAATACGTGAAGATAAAATTATGCAATATCTAAATTAATTTTGGTTATTTCATGGTGAATAAAACGGACACAAAACCCGATAGATATTATACAAACTTCACCCTTACAGAAGTTCTAATGTTATATATTTCTTTGGTTTGCTGGCCCCAAAGCAATTGAGACTTCAATACGTGAAACTGTGGTCCATAGCAAAGGGTACGAATTATCAAAGAATGTACTGGACTTTTCCGTCATAGATTCTGTTTGCTATTTCACTTGGAATATATATTTTTAAAATAGGTATATATATAAACACTTACAGATATTCTAATTTTTTCTGCCCATTCTAAAACGTACGTTTCTACTGGCTAAAAAAAATCAGACGTTGAAAATTTGGTTATTCATGTTTGTATTTACTAGTAAAACATTTTGTTTCTATTTAATTATTGTCTCACACAATTTTAATCTAAGCAATTAGTAATGAATCTCAACTTTGAAAATTCTTCAAAATTAGTTTTAATTTATTTTAGAAATGTTCATAAACAATATTACATTTAAAAAACAATTTAATATAAATAGCTCAAAGAACATTAAAGACATGTTTAAGGTAAAATTTCAAACAACAACATAAATATATCTTTATACGAGTCTATTTCATAATTTTACTTAATCGTTATTATGCTTACAAAATGTCTTATTCTTGTAAATTATCCTAATCCAAAATGACAAACATTGAAAGGAAAAATTCTGAACTGAAACCCATCTGCAGTACCTAAGATAATTTTATATTCCTTTACTGAATTTTAACTGTAAAATAATGTTCCAAAGACAGTAGTGACATCTAATGTGTAACACTCCCTTTCGGATCCTTTGTCTTCCTCATAATATCTGAAGAGCCACTGAAGTTTTACTGATATCTTATTCGTCAAATACAGTGTTCTTCCAGTAAAACGTACATCATATTCATCGCCATATTAAATAATCTTTCTAATTCTAATATCAATAAAATTCCCGGTTCAATTTTTATTTTTGTGAGGAGAAACATGAGGCAACAAAGTTCGACACCAGAGGATGAAATATTTTTACTGAATATCATTTAAAACGTTAATAACTGTAAATATGTTCTTGCAAAATAATTAAAGGAGAGAAACATCAAAACATAATATAACTTGTGACATTCTAGATCCTCTTTCTTGCTGATTAATGATACGAAATTAAAAAATGACTCTGAATATATATCAGTTAAAATATCTGACGTATACAATTATATTTCACCGAACACTTAACAATGTTCACAATAATATTAAACCATTAGAATGTTTTACTTAGCCTCATCTCTTCACATAATTTTACATTCACGTTTTTTGTTAATGAGTAATTCAGAGAGTGAAGCCCATCACTAGGGGCTAAGATTTTTTTCCTTTCCCCTGAATATCGCCAGAAATTTGAATAACGTGTAAGCTTACGTTAAAGCAATTATTTAACTTTAAATCTTTATAAATGATCAAAACAGTATTGACAGTATTTGTCGACAGTTAAACGTTCAGTGAATTTCTATATGTGAAATATTAGAAATACACTTAATAAGAAAAGTTTCATCCGGGTGCTTTTTGTTATGAACATAAGATGTTGTTTCATATAAGTATTATGTTGACGTATTTCAACGTCCTGAGTGTAGAGTTATTTTTTATTTAGTTTGTACACTTCTATCATGCTGCTCATGCTTTTATTGGTTGTAATCTAGCAAGACAGATGTTATAAAAGAGATTAAAGGGTTTGTACTTCTTAGTGTTTTAATTTTGCAACCGTATTAGCTGGTGCCTCTGAGTTGGTGAATTCAACTTCTTTGATATAAAGTTAGTTTCCATGTTGGTGTGAGGTCGATCTTGTAGCTTGTTTATAGAGAACTGCTTCACTGCTATATTGTTAGTTTTTCGATTGGTGTGAAGCTGGATTTCATAGCTTGCTATAGAGAACTGCTTCACTGGTGTGTTGGTAGTTTATCAATTTTAAAATATTTTTTTGTGTAAACCGTTCATACTCCAACTTGCTGTGCACTGTTTCATCACAACCTGTTTCCAGTACCTCGAACCGACGAATCGAAACCTCGATGCTTGCCTAAAAAAACCAAGTTTTTTAAAAATAAATAATCCTTAATCTAATTCTAATGTGTTGTAATATTGTGTTAAATAATCCTTACCCTAATTTTAATGTGCTGTAAGTAATATAGTATTAAATAATCCTTACCATAATTCTGATATATTGTAAATAATATAGTGTTAAATAGTTCTTAATCCAATTCTAATATCTTGTAAATAATATAGTGTTAAATAATTCTTACCCTAATTCTAATGTGTTGTAAGTAGTATAGTGTTAAATAATTCTTAACCTCATTCTAATATGTTGTAAGTTATACAGTGTGCCCCAGAAGTCGCGCACCATACGTACATATAATAATGTCAAAGGATTAGCACTGCAACCCTCAACAAAGTAAAAGACAGTTTTATAAAGAGAATTGATGAATGTATCAAAGCAGAGGGTGAACAGTTTGAGCATCTGTTATGATTATTATCAATAAAATTGTTATTCATATGTATTAACATAAAAATTTATATGGTGCGCGACTTCTGGGACACCCTGTATAGTGTTAAATATCCTTATTCTAATTCTAATGTTGTAAATAATATAGTGTTGAATTATCCTCATCCTAATTCTAATTTATTGCATGTAATACAGTGTTAAATGATCCTTACCCAACTTCAAATATGTTGAAAGTAATATAGTGTTAAATAATCCTTAACCTAATTCTAATATTTTTAAATAATATAGTGTTAAATAATCTCTACGCTAATTCTAGTGTGTTGTAAGTAATATAGTGTTAAATAATCCAACGCTAATTCTAATGTGTTGTAAGTAATATAGTGTTAAGTAATCCTTAACCTAATTGCAATGTGTTGTAAGTGATATAGTGTTAAATAATCCTTAACCTAACTGCAATATGTTGTACGTAATATAGTGTTAAATAATTCTTACACTAATTCTAATGTGTTGTAAGTAATATAGTGTTAAATAATTCTTACACTAATTCTAATGTGTTGCTACTTTTATAAGATTGATAAAAAAGTAAACCTCATTATAATAATTTACTGGACACCATAAAATACGTTATCAAACAGTTTGATTGTATAAATGTCACTTCAACGATAATTTTAGCTATTACATCACAACACATTTTGACTGGAACGGAATAAAACATATATAATATGGTTTACCTCAGTATTATGTAGTTTTCTTTACTTTCACTAAGATAAAATTCTTACTACCATTTCCATTCAACAGAAGCTCAGGTTTTAATCCATGTTTTAACATTTACAAGTGTGATTTTTATATATGATAAGAAACTGTGTCTTTAGTACTAAAATTCAAGTTACAAAAGTATATATACTCTTAGTTTATTGGCTTAATGTTTTTATTTATTTTCTCCAACAACCTATTCATGTTACATATGTATGTTTATTTTTATAATAGTACAGTATTTGGACATTTATCATTGTTGTTGTTGTTTTTGGAATTTCGCACAAAGCTACTCGAGGTCTACCTGTGCTAGCCGTCTCTAATTTAACAGTGTAAGACTAGAGGGAAGGCAGCTAGTCATCACCACCCACCGCCAATTCTTGGGCTACTCTTTTACGAAAAGTGGGATTGACCGTCACATTATAGCGCACCTACGACTGAAAGGGCGAGCATGTTTAGCACGACTCGGATGCGAACCAGCGACCCTCAGATTACGAGCGCATGCCTTAACGCGCTCGGCCATGTCACGTTTATTATTAAAATAATGTATGTGTCAATATAGCATGTGTTTCAAACTTCTTTTAATCTTACTGTACTATTTTGTATTTGAAAAATTTTCTTATAACACATGATTGAGGTTAAGATGATTTCATTTTATCTGATATGTTCCTGTGTTATTTGATATTGTATAATTCTTGTTTTGGCCAGGGTAGGGAATAATAATGCAAAGATGTCGACAACAACTTTTAGCAGTGGTAGTTCAGAGAACATCACAATGTTTGTCGTTTTGAATGTCGCATAATTGTTATAAATATGGATAGCATATACGCTAAAGCAATTATACGCAAAGACGCAAATTATAACAACTTGTATTAATACAATAGAGATATATAAACTGAAAATATATCATTTAGAAATACAGAAGTTTAATATACACCTGTATATAACTTACTTAAAATAGCAATCTTTCTTTCTTTCAGAAGAGAACCTATACATGAATAAGAATGACCAGTCACGTGAGTAGAGCTAGTCACTTGGGGTAAACGTGACAAATATTGAAAACTTTATAAAATTTGTAAAACTAACCAGCAGTAAATACGAACCTCAGAGAAAAGTTAAAAAGAGTATGATGTAACATTGATAGTCCATCACTCCATATGAACAAGTACATACCGTATTTGTGTTTTACATACGTTCTGATAGTGTGCTTTAAAACTATTTTATTAAAAACTACCTATTTCTTAATGCACTTTGCGTAGTCTCTTTATTCTATTCACTATAAATGTATATTATTTAGATAATGGGCATCACTTTTTGACTAAATCTCCTTTTATTAAGCAACTTATTTCACTGCTCGAAGGTTAAGTCAGTTTTATCTAAATATATGACCATTATAATCGAACCTTTATTTACATATACAGACATGCATGTGGTTGTTCTTTTTAAAGACGGTTATGGAGCGATATCAATTTTAACTATCTTTTTTACTGCACATTTTAGAGCTAAAAATGCACGTTTTACTTGTTTGGAATAAATCATAAAGCTATACACAATAGACTATCTGTGATCTGCCCACCACAGGTATCGAAACCCGATTTCCAGCGGTGTGAGTGAGGAAGATTTTTTACTTGTAACTGTCGAGTTTGGTTTGTTTTTATTTTCGCGCGAAGCTCAACAAGAACCATCTGCGCTGGTTGTTCTAACTTTAGCAGTTAGATTAGAAAGAAGGCTACTAGTCATCACCATCCACCACCAGCTCTTGAGCTACTTTTTACCAACAAATAGTGTGATTAGCCATCACATTATAAAGCTCCCATAGCTGAAAACAACGAGTAATTTGGTGAAACTAGGATATGAAGACACGTTTCTCAAGAGTGCGAGTCGAGTGCTTTAACCATCTGGCTATGTAGGCCCAAACTATATTGGAAAACGTACTGTTTTTTGTAAAGTACAACATCGTATTTCTGTTTGACACTATAAATTCTATAATAATGTTGTTGTTTTTCAAATTAGGAAAATTATTACTTTTTTCGATAAATATTTTTGTTTCAAAGCAACCGCATTACCAACCGCGGGAAATCGAACCAAGGACTTTAGGGCATAAGTAAGTAACCTTACCGTTATCTCACCAGATAAATTATTTTATATTCAAATATCGTTTTAAAAATTACAAATTTAAATGTAATGACAAGAAATAAAATCAAGTTGTTTAAAACTTTTATGGTTTTATTTAATGAGCATCACACAATACATATTTGGTATGCAACTGAGTTAGTGGAATTTCTTCTCACGTTGATGAATAAAGTAAACATGTAGTTTGAAGCTGCTGTTTATGTATTAATAGAACAATGTTTATCATCTTGAGTTTCGCGTTATTTATTATGTGTTTTAGTAATGTATGTACCAAGGAAATGTACCAATAAACGTAAATAAACTTTCAGAAGTATACACGTTTTACTTTCAATTACATCAGTAAATTAATTGCTCAGATTATGAACTTTAGAAAACGTTGAAATTGGACGTTATGATAAATAACAAGAATTCCACACACACAAAATTTATTTAGGACATTTTACTAAATTACACTGGTTAACAATTTTTTTTCGAAATCTCGGTTGCATGAAATTTTTTTACTCATTCTTACCCTTTGTGACCTGCTAAATTCAAATATGAAAACGGTTCAGCTCTACATGCTCTAGTTTTAATGCAATTTTAAGTTTTTCATTCTAGCCGTTTGGGGTCAAATTAACACGTTTCCTGCGACGCCTATATTGGCAAACCGGCAACTGCTGCGATGCTCTTGTACATCTGACAGCTTTAGTGCTGCATGAGCTATGATAACGTGAGGTTGTCATTATACTTGTCTCTAACCTCTGGCGATCTTTCTTATGAGACCCCACAGGCATTAACTCCTCAACAGTTTAGCCAGCCAGAGTTGAATGACCTTGTGCGTGATTTGGGTTCCTCCAGAAATGCAGCTGAAGTGTTAGCTTCCAGGATGCAAGAAAAGAATCAGCTGAGCCATACAACTAAAGTGCCATACTTCCGAAATCGCGAGCAGGCTTTTGTGCCATTTTTTACAGAGGAGAATATGTTTGTTTATTGTCATAATATCTAAGGTCTTCTCCAGGAATAAGGGATGCCAGTATATCATCCAAATGACTGGTGATTATTTCTAGATTGTTCTAAGCAAAGTTTGAAGTACGTTCTACTTCATAATAGCAATGTCTACGCAGCTGTTCCAGTTGGACACTCTGTGTATTTACGAGAGATATATAATGACATTAAGACTGTGATTGACCTACTAAAATACCACGAGCACAACTGGACAATTTGAGTGGACCTCAAAATGGTTAATTTCCTCCTAGGTCAACAAAGAGGATTTACAAAGTACCCCTGCTATCTTTGTATGTGGGACAGCCGAGCTCGAGAAAAGCACTGGAACCAGAAGGAGTGGCCCATACGTGAGACTCTGAAGGCAGGTATGCCAAATATTGTCAACGATCCAATTGTCAGTCGAGAAATGATCATATTTCCTCCTCTCCATATCAAGATGGGCTTGATGAAACAGTTTATGAAGGTGTTGAATACTGACGGTGAATGCTTCCAACACATATTTTCTGTGCTCCCTGGTTTGTCCTTCGAGAAGATCAAGGCAGGTGTTTTTGATGGACCACAGATTCGTGCACTTGTGCGTGATCAAGAATTTGCCAGAAAGATGAACGACAAGGAAAGGACTGCATAGCTTTCATTTGTGGCGGTGATGGCAAATTTTCTCAATAATAAAAAAGCTGACAACTATGAAACCCTTGTAGCGAATATGTTGTCAGCTTTTCGCGATCTTGGATGTAATATGAGTGTGAAACTCCATTACCTGTACAGTCATCTTGATAGATTCCCTGAGAACCCAGGAGCTGTAAGTGACGAGCAAGGCGAACGGTTCCATCATGACCTCAATACCATGGAAGAGCGTTACCAAGGGAGATGGGACAAACATATGATGACAGATTACTGCTGGAGCATTAAACGAGAATGCCCTGAGACAGTCCACAAACGCAAGAGTTACAAGTGGAAATTCATGCCTGAGTAGACTGCAACTGAGCTTTGCCTCCTCATAGTAGCAAATGTCTTATCTTTGGTTTGTTATGAAATTTCGCACAAAGCTACTCGAGGTCTATCTGTGCTAGCCGTCCCTAATTTAACAGTATAAGACTAAAGGAAAAGCAGCTTGTCTGTTTGTGTGTTTTCTTAAAGCAAAGTTTCATCAGGCTATCTGCTAAGCACACCAAATGGACTCGAACCCCTAATTTTAGCGTTGTAAATCCGAAGACATACCGCTGTACTAGCAAAGGGGGCTGCAGCTAGTCATCACCACCCACTGCCAGCTCTTGGGCTACACTTTTACTCACGAATAGTAGGATTGACCATTACATTATAACGCCCCTACCGCTGAAAGGACGAACATTTTGGTGCGAGGGGGATTCGAACCCGCAACCTTAAGATTACGAATCGAAAGCTTTAACCAACCTGACAACCCGGGCTTTGTTACTTCCCAAAAAGTTCTGTATAAGTTTTAAAAACCCAGTAGGTATATGCTTGAAAACACTGTGAAGTGATTAAGGCGACTTTGTACGAAGAGGTAGTGTGAAAATTAGTGACGATAGATGTACTTTCTACTACCTACTTTCAACACCCACATTTTAATGTGTTTACTCATTGTTTCAAACAATTTGCTAATTGATAACCAGTTGCCACAAAAGTGTTGTACTATACGAAGTAAAACAGTCTGACGTATTTCAGTGATGACGAGAAAATCCACTTGTAGAGAAAAATATATATGTAAAAACGGCTCGTTTGGGTTGAGAAAAATTTTATGTAGAGGTGCAAACAACGTTTCGCCCTTTTTCGGTGAACCTGACGATTAATGAAGAAGGTCGAAACGTTGTTCGTTCCTTTACATAAAAAAATTTCTGAACCCAAACAAGCCGTTTTTATATATATAGTCTAAAGCATTTATTTCGATGTCCCATTAATCTGTATTTTAGAGAACTCATGGGTGAAACTAAAGAGGAATATATAACCATACTATACCTGCTATATTCAGGGCTGATGAAGGCTTACGAAGAATAGCCCTATTGCTTATTAAGCCGGCCAAGACAAGACAAACACAGTAATGTTTGAAACACTGTCTATATTATAAAAAGGCGTATATGAACAACATTTATCACAGAAACTAGATTAAAATGATGAAATACGATTTTTATACAAATCGTTTATCAAAGAGAACAACATGGAACCTAACATATAAAAGAACATAATTGTGCGTGTATGTGTGTAAGTAAGTTTGGTATAAAATAGAAACTTACCTGCAGGGGATAGTATCTTATTGTTTCTTATTCTTATTTTTATTTTTCAATTATTTTTTTCTTCTTTACTTTGGAGAGCAGTCATCTTCCCACAACTGTCTAAAGGTAGGAAAGGGTGATATAGATGTGGGACCTTGTGGGCTTGAGTACCAACATCGTGATCTCCTAATTTCTATTTCTATATCTATTCCTACTTTGTATTTATAGGTGACTGGAGATAACCTTAATAATTTTGATTGTTTATTTGTAATTAAGCACAAATCTACACAATGGGCTGTCCCAGTGTGATAAGTCCGAGACATTCCACTGTGCTACTCAAAATGGTTAGATATTGATATTGAACAACAGACCACAGAAAAGGCAGTCAGTCAGCAGCTTTCTGCGACCCACAAAACACAATAGAGGATTCATTGGTATTTTTATAACTTGTTCACAACTTAAACTGTGAAGAGTATTTTGTGATAAAGTAGAGATACCTGGATCGCCACCTACGAAATCCAAAGCCAATTCAGTGACGGTCTGAGCCTCATATTTTAAAAAAGAAAAGTGGAGGTGCAGATATTACTGGCAGATTTTTCTTGTCTGGTAAATCTGAAACCCAAATCAAAGAAAATTTCAAAGTTCTGGCTTTTCTGGCTGTTTGTTTTTTATTTAACAACTCAGTCAATACAGTTTTTGAAACATCTTAAAAACTGAAGTATTTTTTGCGACAGATTAGAAATAGAAAGTTATCTGCACGAATAGTTTGTATTTTCATTGCAACTAGTTAGATTATTCAGTTTTTCACTAAAAATTAAGGCTTTTATTAAGGCGTGTTGAAAATAGAAAATATGGATTTTTTTAGTGAAAGCTGATGCACGTTTATCAAAATATATATTTTGAAGGAGGATATATGAGCAGTGAGAAATTTTTTACAACTGCATAAAACATAAACAGAGAACGGATGCAAATTTCAACTTAAACAATTCTTTATTTTGTATATAGGAAATTTAGGAATATGATACTTTTCTACATACATTTCCATAAAAACAAACAAACAATATAATTTGTTCGCATGTGGAATATTTTCTTTGCTCTCACTGGATCAACTGTCCGAGAATTATATTTAGGAGGAGAATGAAACCTTACCGGTCGCACCCTATTTGACCTACTAAACAACTAAAGCATAGATAATATTACTAAACCTCACCCAATCAGCATCAACTCCCGGACATTTTTGACCTGAGCAAACAGATATAAAGAATGCTCGTGTTTCAGAATTCAGTAAGGATATGAATAAACCTACATAACAATACTGAGCTCGTAGAAAATTGGGTTAAACTGATTTTAGAACAACTTGATGCACAAACAGTGAACGTGGTGAGAAAAAAGAAATTGATTTAAGACAAAGTTATCGTCTGGATATCAAATTACTTAACACACAGATGACAGAAGGTTTTCAATTCTGATTCGTGGTCTACTTTATTTCTAAAACCTGGATAAATATATTTTTTCAAACATAATAAATCCCACCGATTCTTCTACAGCTGTTTAAACCCCCGTAATCTACAGTGATAGTTACTTCACGTTAGAATGATGCTTATAACTTGCGCCATCCTCTATGATTCTAGTAAGTATCAAAACGTATATTTCGTCCGAGATGATAATTACATTTTCATCATCTAGCATTAAATATATAACCAACCCCTAAAATTCCAATACCTGCCAGAAATCTCATTACCAGCATAATAATTCTTACGCTTCCACATCCCATGATAAAGACTGTCAAACATATATCACTTATGCCACCCACAGAAAGTCCTCTAAAGACCGTAAATGTGTTGAGAACGTTAGCACTGAAAGGATGGATGCAAATAATTTAAGGAGGAACAATTTTTAAAAATACCTGAACCAGAGCTGTCAATCAGTTCCCAGAACGAAATAATAAATTAATGTTCATAAAAATGTCTTCAATTTAATGTGTTTATTTCTTTTTCGTGAAAAGTTGCTATCTATACTGCAGCCACAAGATATATCAGACCTCGAATTTTATCATTATAAGTTTTCATGTTTGGGAAACTGAGGAACAAGAGGTTAGCATTTCTAAAAGAAACAAAGCATTAAGCAAGATGTCTGAAAAATAATAAAATTCTTGGCATATCTTTGATCAAGCTTATGAAGATGTTACTTCTAATCCAAACCATAATTTCCTCAAAGTCTTTTTGTATGTTCTTTTTATTGTGTAACTGCTGGAACGATTGTCACCAAAGTTAGGTTTCTTTAGGTCGTAATAAGAGGATCGTCATTCATATCAATCTGCCTTATACTCTCCACGTTCACTGTGATAGTGAAAAACTGAATTAATTGTCACCAAACCTGAAAAGGATCCCTAGAGTGTTCAGTTGGGCCTCTATACCTTCCTTGTGCGTTAAACGAGTGCGTTAGCTATTGTAAGAATAATGTATTTTACAGTAATTTCAATTATCTATCTTTAACACCAATAAAAACAGATTATAATTTGGAAATAATTCATATAAAGTGTTATGCACTTCATTAATGGTGAAAAATTGTATTTGCTGAACATATACATGATGTCAAACATCTTTCATCAATATATATACATATATTTAATGTTTAGGCGGAGAAAGAATCTGATTTGTCGTCGTGGTTAACGTGGTAAACTACGAATTAAAGGACCCAAGATCCAAATCCGTGATATGCTGCTAGTTTTAACTGTAGTCCTGCTATAAAACTCTGTATCAATCCACTTTTTTCTATTAGGGATATCTGTGCAAATGAAGGACTATATTGACTAACCCCACACACATCCTCCTCTGAGCACCAGTTACATATGTAAAACGTGTTTCTCACTTGTTTTTTAATTTATACAAAATTCGTCTCATTTATCCCAAGAGAAATGAAAAACATCTTTTGAAGGCAGTATTTCACTGTATAATTATCAGGATTATGATCTATGTATGTATGTATATGTACATTTTAAAGGAAGACACAACTTCAGATTTGGTTGTTAGACGATTTTATTACATTGAAATACATTATGGCGTATAAACGTGCGCATAAAAGCCTAAAAATTAAACTATTGTAAACAAAAAAAAATAAACAACATAAAAAAGCATCATAGTTGCATAATTAATATTTTTATCCCACACCCATGAAGCTTTATATCATAGTGTTCAATGCTATTTACATACTAAAAGAACATTGAAGTGGCTTGAAGAAAGACGTGTACAAACACACTGAAAGATTTGAATTACGCAAAACTTGAATGTTACAAATAGATTTATAATGTGATATTTTTTGTTATACAAAATATGTAAATCGAATTTTAAGTAACTTTTTTGGCAACGTGATATTGCTATGGTTTTCCAGCCAGAAAGTTGTTATTCTTACGACAAAGAGATTTTGCTTTTTTAACACTTTGATTTCTCTCACAACAATTTTTTACTTCCAACTGGTAATTTCGTATAAACTTTAAGAAGCGTTTAACATTTTTCAAGACGAGATATTTCCATTTTCTCAAGGTAATTTCCTGAACACATTTCATCTGACTTGAAACTAAAAAAAATATACAGTAATCTACTATTTGCTACCAAATAATACTCTTTTCTATAAACTCAAAAACGTTCTGACAGATAACCCCATTTAACATATAAATTGGCCATCCATAAATTTCTTTTTATTTCCACTAAACGTATCCACCGTGTTTTACTCCAGATTTTTGGGATCCTCCTGAGTGCTGGACGTTAAATCGACCACGGGATCCCGTAAACCCTGAGAAACCACGAGAACTTCCACCTGTTTGATATTGTCCACCAAATGACTGTTGCTGATGTGAACTTTGATATCCACCGTCATGTGTTCTCCGTGTATATTGATCTTGTATTCCAGCAGGGGGCTTTTCTACGTTTAGAACAACATCGGCAGGATTGTCAGGGTATGTGCCTGGTTCATTGGTGTGGATTTTAGCATTGAAGCCACCTGGACCAGAAGTATATTCTACGTAACGAAAGAGTCCATTAGCATCAGTATATCCATAACTTCCGTATACGTTCCCGTTTTGATCTCCTTGCTCCTGACGATAATGTGAATTGCCGAATTCATCTTTAGCTTCGTAGTTAAAATCGTAAGGTTGAGGAGGTCCCTATTGAGACACCCATGGAAGACATGTTGAATATTAAAAAGAACAATTAAGACAATATTGAAACAAACTTACATAATAAAACTGATGACGTTATAGATACGTTTTAAATTTAGATAAATAATGGGTACAAGCCACCAGAAGCTTTCATTTGTTATATGACAAACATACATCAGAGAAAATAAAGAAACTCAAGAAATGAGTTTTCATCGATAAAAAGTGTTATTCGCAAACTTAGATAAACAGATTTGATTGTTCCATCCCTTCACAACGCTGAAGTTGCTTTAGACTAAAGGTAGTGTTTTAGAACTAGGAATTTTGGTTGACAAATAATTTATGTTTACGAATTTTTATTTAACGTGAAACATTAAGCTACAGAAAAGTATATCTCTAAACAGTTTATGGATAACGTAGAGCGCTACATAGTCCACAAAACAAAAACTTATCAATTATCTGAACTTAAATCAAAATATTATGTCTGTACCTTTCTTCAGTTTTATTTGCTAGCTTAAGGTTAAAAAGTTTCTGACACAGTGTATTTCTTTAATTTTTTTTCAATAGCTAAACACAAATGTACATTATGGACTACCTGTGTCTTGCACATCACGTGTATTGAAACTCGGTTTCTAGCGTTGTTAGTCAACAGACATATCGATGTCTTTGATGTTTTTGCGTCAAAAGTAACTATGGTCGGTTTTTTGTAGAAATATGTTATTATAAATACATTATCCACCTACATTGAGCTGGTACCGAGTGTAAAATACTTCTAAATTTACGTTTGGAAATCTGGTAAAATAAGTTCACATGCTTTTAATAACAAAAGCATGGTTTAGTATTATTACTTGCTTAAAATAACACAGATAGTTTTTATCCAAGATAGATAGAATACTCTGAACAGCCACAGTGCAAGTTGATTTTTGTTTTTATTTACCAAATATGAAAGTATTCTCAAATTTTGCTTTTTTACTGCAAAACCAAACATGCTTTGCACTGGATGGTAAATGAAAAAAAGAAAATTTTTATCGAAAATAAGCTTAAAAACTTATCTACTGTTTTGTCGCTGCATACTCCCAATTATTTTAATATAAATTAATTTTTTCAGCTTTCTCAATGTCAAATATAATTTTTGCAATCAAGAAAGTTTTACTTTTTTTCATTTTACTGTTCCGTCTCTCCAGGCTAGTTGTATTAAGCCCATGACGCTGTTTTTTAAACTTCATTAACGATATGTTTTTTTTCTTTTGTATGACAAAAGTAATAAAATCAAAGAAAGAAAATCAGGTAATAAAAACAAAAACAAATCTACGATGTAGTCTTTGTCAGATTAAAATCTATAGAATGATTGGTCAAAATTAACGATACAAACTAACGGTACAAACTTACAAAATTATTTTGAGATCCAAAATTTCCTGACTGCTGATAGCCACCCTGTTGGCCAAAAGGCTTCTGTTGCTGACTAAAGAAGGACTGTTGCTGTTGCCCATAACCCTGCTGTTGTCCAAAACTCTCTGCCCAAGGTAAGACACAGAGCAGTAATGCTGCAAATGTAATCTAATAAAATAAAACCATTTGTAAAATTAATTACATGTGACAAACAGTTTTTGTACAATGTGCTTTTCAAAAGCTTTCCATGGTCTCTTTTTCCAAACTATATTGGGGTAATAATATGTGTTATTAGTCAGAAATAACAACAAACTTCTGTTGAAAATCAGTAATATTTTTTTTTTTGTATAGAATTAGAATAGAAAGTATCAAAATAAAAAAATAAAGGTTTATTTAGCTTTAAAACTATTGTAATTATTAACTGTTAGGGTCTGAATGTAAAATGTTGCAAACATTTATGTCGATTAAATTACAGCTCTTATTGTGGAATATTGGGGATTAAACATCGGGAGTCAGAACGTGATTGTGAAGCGTGACCAAGTAGGTTTTACAAATTAAAATGCAGAGTTGTGCTTTCAATGAAATTAATTCTCATATTATAGAATAATAATTGCTCCAACTGCTATACAGCACAGACAGATCGTAAAACATACATATATTTATATATTACCATTCAGGACGTTTCCGTCCACTGCTAAAATGGTTGTTTCTTACAGGGGTAGAAGGTTGTTGTTGTTTCGAATAAGGCACAAAGCTATACAATGGGCTATCTGTGCTCTGCCCACCACGAGTATCGAAACCTGAATTTTAGCGTTGGGAGCATGTGGAGGAACGTAAATATAGAATATGCTCAAAAATCGTACAATAACCACAGATGACTAAACTCTGGTGGGTTTTCTATTTTAAACCATAAAAATATTTAGAATTTTCCTTTTTGTTAGAAATTTCTAAATTTCTAAACTTTTTACGGTTGTAAACCTTATTACTAATTCTCATTTCAAGAACAGGCCCGGCATGGCCTAGCGCGTAAGGCGTACGACTCGTAATCTTAGGGTCGCAGGTTCGCATCAGCATCGCGCCAAACATGCTCGCCCTCCCAGCCGTGGGAGCGTTATAATGGAATGGTCAGTCCCAAGAGTTGGCGGTGGGTGGTGATGACTAGCTGCCTTCCCTTTAATTTTACACTACTAAATTATGGACGGCTGGGTACAATGGGCTAACAACCTACTCACTTAAAAACCAGCCTGTTACAGAAACCGCAGTGATTGCGGCCCGATGTTCCTTAAGGAATGGAGTGGCAGATGATAATGATTTCAAGAACATTCAAAGCCCCTGGTAAATCAGATTTATATTAATAATAATTATTTTGAAAATTATTTATATCATTGCATTAATAGTTATATTACTATATATGGACAGAAGAAATGTTCAAGCTTAACCATAATAGACCAATTATAAACATATTGCTTTTACACTTTAATTCAGAACATTTTACAATGATTATCATTGTTCAGATATTATATAGATATCAATGTACAATAACGATAGTTTTTAAACTTACTTATCTAACAGTAAATGGGCCTGGCATGGCCTAGCGCGTTAAGGCGTGCGCTTCGTAATCCGAGGATCGCGGGTTCGCGCCCGAGTCGCGTCAAACATGCTCGCCCTTCCAGCCGTGGGGGCGTTATAATGTGACGATCAATCCCACTATTCGTTGGTAAAAGAGTAGCCCAAGAGTTGACGGTGGGTGGTGATGACTAACTGCCTTCCCTCTAGTCTTATACTGCTAAATTAGGAACTGCTAGGCTTTGTGCGAAATTCCCAAACAAACTAACTAACAGTAAGCAACAAATATCACTCTGATCTCAAATAACTAATTATAATGAAGAGTTGGAAGTTCTGTCATTAGACACATTCCAGATGAGGCTTAACATTCCATAAGTTTCGCCTATAGGTTAACAGTAGCCACATGTTTACATGTGACATATTAAAGGCATACCAAAATTAGATCTGAATATTCTTCCACAATATGAGCACTACAAATGGTTTCCATAATAAACAAGAAAAGATATAACATAGTTCAAAATTTGTATTCCACTTTCTTACCAATGCCGTCATGTTCATCAAGAGCTCCTTATAAAAAATTTATAAAACTCTAGCTATGGATGAACGACAATTTCGATGAGCGACTGAAGCTTTCTTTTCTGTGGAAGAAACTTTCAGCTTATATATATATGTACCCTTTCTCAGAAAGAGCGAGTAACTGGAACAAGGGTGGCATCAAAGAGCGTCCATAATGCACGGAGTAGGCTTCCCGTCACGTGGATGATTAACGGTCTCCTCCTACAGCGATGGTAAGATCACGAGCCCTGCGGCGGGGGCGCTGTTAAGTCATACTTTATATATATATATATATATATAAATGTATATAAAGATAATATATCATTCATCTTAAGATTGGAAATCAGGGCAGGTAGATGATTATTCTACGTTACAAAGGAATGCTACTCTCATTATGATTTAACTCGCACGAAATTGCCCCAAGGTTCGATGAACACCTTTATTATGAACGTGTTATACATACCTCGACGAAAGAAAGTTTTCTTTGTTTTCCTATTCACGCCTGACTGCACGGATGATACCATTCTAGAGCACGTGAAGATGATAGAAAGTGTACCTGGAAATAATACTTTAGCCTCTACTGTATATTACCATTAAGGTCACAGAATAATTCACAGACAGACTCAAACTAACACACCCCTGGAGTTTTTAATTAATTGTCCAAGTTTTTTTATTTATTGATAAGCACAAAGCTACATGACGAGCTAACTATGCTGTGCTAACCACGGATATCGAAGTACGGTTTTTAGTGTTATAAGTTTTCAGACTTACTGTTAAGTCACTGACAGTTCACGGAGTTATATTACAAACCTATTAGTATTCTTAAACTATTGGAAATATTAAAGATAACAATTTATTTTTTAAAGATTTGGGCTTAAGAATACAGGAGAAAATAAATACCAACAAATACTGTGAACAATTATAGTTTAACTCAGAAACAACGGTACAATTGAAAAAAAAGTTTTCAGAAATTAGTAGTCATGACTTATTAAATAAGAGGGAGTCTTCAACAGACGAGGTACTTTAAATTCTTTTATACAGGATTAGAGTATATTAATCTATGAGAACCTTTTTCATTTTAATTATACTGTATTTTTCACACATGCAATACCAAGGAGGTGGCTTGCGTATACCGATTCAGTTTTATTACTCATTACGACCTGTACCACCCTCACTCAAATTTAGATTATTTTAGCGAGGATTAGTGGAAATGAATCTATTAGACCTTAGACGTTATGAAACACGTAAAACGAAACAGTTTAATTTCCTAAGTCCAAAACTATATTCGTTATTTGTCACCAATTTTGAACTGTCAAATGATATGGAATACAACTTGGCAACTCCATTCAACGCCATAACGAAAGTTACTCTTTACGAACGAAGAGTGAGATTTATCGTAGCATTATAATGCCTCCACGACTGATATGATGCATATTTGGCAATGAGATTGGAACTCACAGGTTGCGAGTTATGTGGTTTAACAACTAAGCTGTGTTATATATATATATCTAATATTTATTTTAATTAATAACTAAGAAATCCAACAATGTTATGGCAGTTAATCTGAAATATTAAGCTGATAATTATTTATTATGTTACACCTTAGCGCCACCTGGGGGGTTTTGTTGCAAGATTTACATGAGTAAGTGTTGTGTATACAAGTTAGTAGGCGTTTGCTGAAGTACAAAACTACGTTGAAAATATTAAAATTAAAAGTTATAAATAAGTGTACCAATATGAAGTGAGAATGATTGAGTCAGTTATGTATTGTCATTGGAACTTGAGGAACACTTCATATTTCACCTTTGGGAATATTAAATGGACAGCAGTTGTTTTTGTTTTAAAGACAAAAAAGAAACGTTTCAGCTTCCGTACTGAGGTGGCACAAAATGGACAGATGGTAAAGGCAAACGACTTATAATCTCAAGGTCATGGGTTCGAATCCCCGTCATATCAAACATATTCGCATCTCACCCGTGGGAGTATAATAATGTGAAATTTTATCTCACTATTCGTTGGTAAAACCAGTAGCCCAAGAGCTGGAGGTGGGTGTTGATAACTAGTTTCTTCCTTAAGTCTTACACTGCTAAATGAGGGATGGCTAGCGTTTTGCCTTCCGCGAAATTCAAATCATACTTTACTGAGATCCTCTTCAGGTAGTTGTAAGTACCATTTCAGTTGGGTTTGGCTTCATTGAGTGATGAGCAATAAATACAACATAATTAAAATGTAGCAAATTTTCAGATGATTCATAAATTCTGAATTGCTATGGCCATGTAAAGTTTTATTTTTCTTATTTTATGAATTCCGAATCAATCGCAAAACTACATTTTTTTTAATTTTTTAAATCATTGTTGATATTCCTTTAAAAATGTCCAAAATTTGAGAGCAAAAGATCACTGGTTTAGCAAAACTCGTTTTAATGGTTTTTAAATGAAAGATTTACTTCTATTCAATGTTCGTATTTTTTCAGTCTATCAACGAAACAGTAAGATGTTAGCGTTTAATTGTGCAGGTAAACCAGACCAGAATTTTCAACATATATCTACACATAAAAGTCGCTCACTTATGTTTATTATTAGATGAATTTAAAAGTCTGGCCTACAAACGTACATTTCACATTTGACCCTGCTTTTTCAATCTTCTCTGCGTGATCCGCTTGAAGGGGTTTATGTGATCTACTTAATCGGGCAGTCGGTGACTTATTTTTTGTTTGAAACATATTTCATTCAATAAAGGCTCGTCCGAAGTTTTATAGTACTGGTTTAAGAAGTTAATTCCAGGCTTGTAAGAATAATAACTTTGGCTAGTACTTACTTCATGTCTCTGGACATATCAATATATAAGTAGGTAGGATAGTTATTGTTTAGTACAAAATTTACACAATAACCTTTCTGTGCTGTGCCCACCACAAGCCGGCCCGACATAGCCAGGTGGTTAAGGCACTCAATACGTAATCTGAGGGCTGGCGTTCGAATCTCCATGACATAAACATGCTCACACTTTCTGCCGTAAGGGTGTTATCAAGTGTGGTTAATCTCATTATTCGTTGGTAAAAGAATATCCAAAGAGTTGGCGGTAGGTGGTATTGACTAACTGCCTTCCCTCTCGTTTTACATTGCTAATTTATGGACGGCTAGCGTAGATATCCCTCGTGTAGCTTTGCGAGAAATTAAAAACAAACAAATAAACCCGCCAAGTATCAAACCCCCGTTTTAACGGTATGAGCCTTCAGACTTGTCGCTGAGCCACTCACTGTGGGGGAGAGGGTTACAAGTAGATGGATAGAATACCTCCTGGGGAAAATATCATTCTGAATTAACCGAACTGAATTATTTACCCAGTATTTCAATCTGATTGTTTTCATTTGTTATGATATTTAACTACACACACACACACGAGTAATATAATATCATTCGTATACTTTCTTTTTGTAGCTGGTGTTATGGTTTTAGCTCGGCATTTTCTGATGGTTTAAGTTCTTGATTCACATTATACGGATTGTCAGTTCGAATCCCGTTAATGAACATGTCATATTCTAGTCACTTAAACATTAAAACTTAACTGTAAATCCCGCTGTTTATTGGTAAAAAAGTAACACAACAAACATTTTGTTAGTGGTGGTTATCTTACGTCTTGTCCTATCATTTTAAACCAAAAGTACCAGCACAAATAACAGTCAAGTAACTTTTCGTGAAAATGAATAAACAAGTTTATGTTGGAGAATAAGTCTCGTAGATAATTTTATTCATATATATCTAACATTTCTCTAAGTTAAGAAGTCATATTTTGAAACATATGCAGTCAATATGCTATATTTTTCAGATTCACAAATAAACCATATTCCGAACGATTAAAGTCTTACCTGAAAGACTGAGAAATTTGATAAATAAGGTAGTTTTATTCTTATATCCGTTGGGTACTTTATTAACACGTACAGTTGACAAGTTAAAAAAAAATTGTTTTCCCTTAATGAAACACTTTCTTTCTGGTTATTAACTAATTAATCTTTTTATATCTGGAAAAACAAAATGGTTGTTTTATCTGCGAAAACGGATATTAAAAAAGGAAATTTTAACAATTAAAGTTTTAAAAAGGAAGGTTCTTTTAAACTACGCTGTCATCAAATTAATTCTCGTTTTCTGTCTTATACCAATACGTTAAAAAAAATTCTTTGATCTACGCATGCGCAATGCTGTTAAAAAAAACAATGTCTCAGCTTTGGCGGATAATCCCATTGCTTTGGTTAGGAGTGGTATAAGGTACATAAACAAAGGTAAGATAATATTGTTTAGCCTAATCTAAACCATATCTAACAGTAAAATCGTGACACACTAGGGAAGAAGAGCGTTGTTAACGTGGCACTTAAACAACACAAGGAAGGCGAAACTCGTCTTTATAGCAAGCATAATTTCCATAAATTCTCATCACGCAAACTGTTCATAAAATATAGTTCCTCTATTAGGTACTTGGCTGAAATTACAATGACAATAAATCCCACAAGGTTACACCATAATGAACAGACATAAAGTTGTTTTTATTTCATAAATTTCTGGTAGATCTTGGGAAAATTTTTACAAATATATATTATATATTTACCTCATACAGAGTTCGCTCATATTCTTTGCTGTGCGTGACGAGTGACCTATTTATAGAAAACTATTTTTCCTTAAATTTACAATTACAAAATGAGTTGTCGTTTGTTTTCTTTTTCACCAGGCAGAATATGATTTATAGTTATGAATTTATCATTCGCTGATATACTCATTCTGATTAACGTTCAAAATCCAATGTGAGTTGATTTTTCAAAAAATTATTTTATAATGTAAAGGTCGATGAAACTTAATTAATTCGATTTTGCAAAACTTCTACTTACATTTAAAAAAATATGATAGAAACTAGATAGAGCACAATTATTAATCTGCTCTACGTGAAAGAAACAAACTTACGGGTCAATTCTCTAAAGATGTGTCTAACTCAACGTTTTGAATATTTTATACGTTAGTGCGCAAGGCTTGAAAATGTTAGCGTTTAGACTCGAAAGTCTGTAGAAATGTTAAAAAACAACGTATCTGCATGAAATTATCGTACTGTCTGATAAATAACAAAATTAGAAATAAATATCTTGAATAAATAGTTGACGCAGTGCTTTTTGGGTACGAATCACACACACTAATCAAAACATAATATACAGGGTGGCCTGTAAGTCTCTACCCATCGATATATCTTATGTATCCAGTGTATCTGTGTGCTGTTCCTCATTCTCGCTGCATAATATTATGCAAAATATGCTCTACAAGTGCAAATTGGCTTACATCGGCCATATTTCTCTGAAAGAAAGAAAGAAATTTATAATACATGCTTAATTGAATGTAACATAATGACATATGGATGGGTTGGGACTTACGGACCACCCTGTATAATATGTTCTGTATCGTAACAAGAACAACAAAAGTGGAGTTCACAAAAACACTGTAAGAAAATTTCAAGAAACATTTTTGATCCAGTAAGTATTTTCTTCTCAAGAATATTTCCTAATAATGTCCGGACATAACCACATAACTGTCCGGACATAACCACATAACTGTCCGGACATAACAACATTACTGTCCGGACATAACCACATTACTGTCCGGACATAACCACATAAATGTCCGGACATAACCACATTACTGTCCGGATATAACTGTTCACGCACAGTCACTATGTTGATAAATAGCAGGGCCCGGCATGCCCAGGTGGTTAAGGCACTTGACTCGTAATCCAGAGGTCGCGGGTACGAATCCCCGTCACATCAAACATGTTCGCCTTTCCAGCCGTGGGGCCGTTATTATGTGACTGTCAATCTCACTAATCTTTGGCGGTGGGTGGTGATGACTAGCTGCCTTTCCTCTAGTCTTACACTGCTAAATTATGAATGGCATGCGCAGACAACCTCTCGTGTAGCTTTGCGCGAAATTCAAAACAAACAAACAGTTAGTAGTGATTTTGAAATTTTTATAGCACTGATTTTCTAGATTCTTCTTTATATTTAACTTTATACATGAAATACGAAAATAACAAAGTATTATGTGTCCATTTGACAGGGAAACTAGTATAGTAATATGTTGATTAACAACTTTACTTTAAACATTTCTGTCGCCCACGTTGTAGTTACAAAACTCAGTGCGTGCTGGTCTGACACTTTTGTATAATGACATAACAGAAATAAAGTATATTAATAGACATTCTTCGTTGCTTTCACTCATAAGTACATAAAATGTATTTCATGGGTAAGTGTTTTGCAGCACGTAAAAACATGTTTTACATTTATGTAGTTTTATCCATTGTGTAAAGCAACTCAATTAGCTACCCATATCCTATCCACCGAGGAGAATCAACTCCAAAACTTTAGAGTATTCAAAAAAGATTCTGCTGACTTACAAGCCATCGTTAGTACAAGCACGTTAGTTTTCATAGTTATTTAGATTCCATTAACGTAGTTTTCCCTATAATACTGACCAATTAAATAACTTCTTAATAATACATCATAAGAGTTGTTTTACTGTAATGTTATGGCGGACGATAGTTGGCCCGGCATGGCCAATTGACCAGGGCATTTGAATCCCTATCTGAGGGACGCGGGTTCGAATCCCCGTCCTACTCAACATGCTTTTCGTTTTTGCCGTGAGGGCGTTATAATGTAAAAAACAGTCAATCACGTTATTCGTCGGTAAAGGATTAACCCAAGAACTGGCGGTTGGTGGTGATGCCCGGCTGCCTTCTCTCTCTCGTCTTTGGCCCCCCAGTGGCTCAGCGGTATGTCTGCGGATTTACACGCTAAAATCCGTGTTTCGATAACCCGTGTTGGGCAGAGCACAGATAGCCCATTGTGTAGCTTTGTGCTTAATTCAAAAAACAACAAACAATAACTATCGTCTTTCACTTAGAGACGGCTAACGCACATAGCCCTCATGCAGCTTTGCACAAAATTCAAAATAAACAAATGCACGTTATCATATAACCATAAATTAAGGTAACATTTAGTTGAAATACGTTTCTTGGTTATTTAAACTCTGAAATAAGAAAGAACGAGACCCTTTGATAAGTTATAACATGTTAACAGAACTAAGTAAATTCCAGGTCATTGTTTTATTCTTATACTACAGATAAATGTATATTTAACAACTGAGTTGATGTTGTTATTATTTTTTTTTCTATAATTCCACTGAATCAATCAATGCTCTTCATTTTCATTCACCCTTACTTGAAGAAAGTGATGGAAGAACTGTTGTACCGGAAGCAATATGCTAACGGTCAAAGCATCTTTTCATGCATGTCTAAATAACACTTTTCTCATTGTGTCGTGACATTTAGGCCTACTAACTAAATTATCTTCCGTAGACATAACATGCATCTTCTAATTACCATATTCTAGGTCTCACTAATGCTTGTCTAAGTCTAAAGTTGAAACATTTCCTTTGTTTCATGTTCTTTATAGAGGACGCCTCTTACAAGAATTTATTGGTGTCATTAACTTCATTCTTAAGACTTGCCCTTACCATAGAGGAAGAAATTTTATAATTTAGGTACAGGTCAAAATAATCGCTAAAATAATCTGTAAAAAACACTTTTCCCTGTTTATTTTTCTACCTCAACCACAACTGATTTGTTCGTTAAACATAGATAGATGTTTTACTGCTAAACAAACTTTAAAAGATACGTCTTTGGTTACTGGTTCTCATACCTTCCGTGTTTATTTTGGTACGCTAGTGTCTTACCTCCTAACTAGTTTAAACCTAAAATATTTTTTTCTCTCCTTTCTGAAGTCCGAATAGCGAATGAATTTAATACTTGGCTGAAGTGAATGTTACTTACCTTTTTACCTTATTGAATAAAGTAGGATATGTGGTTTCATTTAATACTTCAGCTGCTTTTAGTGTGTAAGTTTAACATCCAAATCAGATTCCACTGACAGCTTGACATTGTTTTTAAAGATTAATATAAAAGGGGGTTGCTTGTCAGAAGCAAAGCCAATATATTACTTTAGTGTAATTTAGTTTCATGGATCATATAAAGCATCCTGAACTCCATCAGCGTACATAAAATAAGGTCCTGCATTTTCATAAAAAGCCAAAGGAAAAAGTTTATTTCTGTGAGATGTTCTATATGTTATACTTTTTCTATACGCTTGTAAAGAGCTTAAAATGTAACAGAAACGATATAAAGTAGATGGTTATATGTTTCAACAAAGATATAGAATGGAATTTTTATTTCTTGATTACAAGCATTTCAGATACAGAAATTACTTTTTACACAGTTTATTACATGTAAATCAAATTGTAATATATTTATTTTTCTTTGAATCAAAGTAACCAAGTAAAAATCCAGTTAGAAAACAGTAACTACAGTGTTCCCTCGCCACTTCGCGGGTCCTCTTTTGTGGCTTCACCACTTCGCGGGCTCGGCCGACCCCTACATATATATATACATATACACATACATGTATATATAAAATAATAAATATTAAATCTAAAATATACCATTAAATACCATTAAAATATTAAAAATAAATATAATTAATAGTGTAAAGAAAAAAAACGGGTATATTTTGAGATATAAACATATATTTGAGTTTATAACAGCGTAAAAATGGAAACAGAACCAACTGGAAAAGCTATAGATGTACGCATTGTGCGTCTGCAAAGGCTACGCGAGATCAGCTTCATGGCGTAGCGATGTACAAGACGGGCTATGATTGGTGCAGAAATGAAAGACGGCCAATGACGGCTACCCATTTTGATTGCCTGTGATTGTTACTGTCAATATTCATGTCTGGCCTGTGATTGGTGATTTCATCCACGGCAGCATCTTTGAACTTTTGTGTGTGTTTAAAGCCTCTGCAATGGCTTCCAAACGTGCTAATACTTCTAAGGATGCTTCTACGCCTAAACGGTCACGGAAAATGATGACCATCGCCGAAAAGGTGAAGATTTTAGATATGGTAAAAGAAGGAAACTCTTATGCGTCCATAGCCCGCCATTACGGAGTGAACGAATCCACCATTCGCTACACCAAGAAGGACGAAGTTAATATTAGGAAGACTACTGCTATTACTTTTAATACAACGGCTAAGAGGGTTGTAACATCTCGTAATAAGAGTATCGCTCGGATGAACGCTGCTTTGGCCATATGGATAGCTGATTGCCGTAAGAAAGGTGTTCCCTTGGATACTAACATTATCACAACGAAGGCTAAGATGTTGTATGATAATTTCGCGGAAAAGGATGAAGATGAAGAAGACGTGGACAACCCACAGCCAGGAACGCCCAGTGATTCTTAGCCTAAGAAACCGTTTTCTGCAAGCAAAGGCTGCTTTCAGAAATTTTAGCAACGATACGGCCTTAAAAACGTATCGTTACATGGATAGGTTGCTTCGGCTAACAAGGAGGCTGGTGAAGCTTACGTTCGGGACACTTTTAAAGAAATAATCGCTGAAGGGGAATATAGGCCTGAACAGGTATTCAACATGGACGAGACTGGCCTGTTTTGGAAGAGGATGCCTTCCCGAACGTTCCTGTTTAAAGATGAGAAAAAAGCCCCTGGTTTTAAAGCTCATAAAGACCGGTTCACCCTCTTAATGACTGGCAATGCTGCTGGTTTTATGTTGAAGCCGACATTAATTTACAAGTCTAAAAACCCGAGAGCTTTAAAGAATAAGAACATGAACTTGCTACCGGTCCATTGGATGCACACTCCTACTGTCTGGATAACGAAGCCTCTGAGCTCTGATTGGTTCCATCAGAGTTTCATTCCTGAAGTTAAGCTTTATTTATTAGAGAAGGGCTTGCCATTCAATGTCCTTCTTCTTTTGGATAACGCCGGTGGCCACGCATGAAATCTTTCGTATGAAGACGTTAGGGTTGAATTCCTGCCAGCCAACACTACGTCCCTTATACAACCGATGGACCAGGGAGTTATCAGGGTTTTCAAGGCCTTATACATAAGGAATACCATGCCGAGGAAGACGACGAAGAGGAAACACCGAAAGAAGCCGCGGAAACAATCGAGCAAAGTGGATGGTCGTTAGAGCGGTTAGGTAAACTAATGAAACTAATTAACGAAGTGAAGGAATGCTCACAGGAATGGGACAACGATATGGTTCGATCAGTACAATTTTGCAATAAAATAGAAGGACTGAGGACTCCTTATCAAATGATTTTCGATAGGCTAAAGAGGCAGAGAAAACAATTGCCAATAACAATGTTTTTCCAGCCGAGCAAGAAAGAAAGGGTACCAGTGGCAAGTACTGTTCCTGAAGTTGTAATGACCGACGAAGAAATTGCCGATTCATCTTCCACAGAAGAGGAAGTGGTGTCCCCGAAAAGAAACCACGTGCTGAAGATATGTAATTTTTAATTTTAAGGCTTAATATCTTAATAATTGTTCTTATTATTTCAGCAATAATGTACAGCATTGTAATGGGAGGGTTAAATAGTTGTACAGGGAGGGTTTTAAAAGTCTAAATGCACATAAATATATACGTAAAAATCGGCGATCCCACTTCGCGGAAAATATCCTTTCGCGGGGGTTTTGGAACGCATCTACCGCGACGCACGAGGGAACACTGTATTGCCTTTCTCTTTGTTTTTATTTTGTGTGTGTGTGGATTTACACCATAAAACCACTCAGAATACCATCTTGAAATAACACTTGGTTCACATTGGGTTTGGTTTAGTTTGTTTTGAATTTTGCGCAAAGCTACACGAGGGCTATCTACTCTACTGGTCCCTAATTTATCAGTATAAGACTATAGAGAGGCATCTAGTCATCACCATCTACCGCCAACTCTTGGGCTACGCTTTTACCAACGAATAATAGGATTGACTGTGAAATTATAACGTTCCCATAGCTTTAAAAGCGAGCATTTTTGGCGTGTGGTTCATATAGAACAATACACGTTGGACAAAGTTAAACTCACTCAGTTTCCAAATTTTGTGGCCCATACGTACGTATTTCAAATTCAAAATATAATATATATATATCTATATAATATATAAAACAGGAATATAGTAAGAACAAGGTAAGGGAATAATTTCGAACAAATAATTACCACATAAGGACTTTAAGGTTAACACTACACGCATTTGAAGGTCAGGTTTGCCTAAGTTTACCGTTTTACATATTTTTGTGCCTCTTTTGGCATATATACTTAATGTTATCTGAAAATCAAAACGAAAAACTGGTGTTTCATTTTCTTTAAAACTGAATGTAACAGTTATAAATAAAATACAAGAAAATGTTAAATAAATGAATATTTACAATTTTAGTATATTATGTACCACATCAACATTTTTAAACTGATTTAGTAACTGGTTTGCAAGACTGAGGCTCAGAAGAGCCATGATACCAGCTACAATATTCAGCTAAACACGCTTCACACATTAACCTATGGGACATTATCATCGTGACAGTCAGTTCTGCCTTCTTGATTAAAAGAAGTTGTGGCAGTTATGTCCGTATCTTGAGATATATGAGCTGTCTGCCTTACGTATGTCCCACAAAGATACGTATATTGAGAGTTAAAATACTAAGGGTCATACTTGGAACGAACTAATTTTGTTCCTCAAAAGTCATAAAGTAAATACATTGAGTAGAATGTAACAATTTTATTAAGTGTGAAAATACATTGGATAAGTAAAATAACGTTTTAAATATAAATGGATGAATAAGACACAGATAAAACACAATCTACTGCATAGCTATGCTACAGAGAAACAATAGTAACAGTTTGCATAGCTTTGTATGTGTTTTACACTTATGTCATTCACTGTAGACTTATTGTTACCATCATTTTTCAACTACTTGAAAGTCCATTTTCCTCATAGTTTTTCTTCATCATAAACATTTTATAAACATTATAGTACACGAGAATATAGATTTGATGATAACGACATAGTTTGGAACATTTTTATTTTCTTTTTATATTTCTATTTTATTAACCCACACGAGTGACAGGATTGTTCCTACAATACAAAGTTTGTTTGTTTTTGAGTTTCGAGCAAAGCAATACGAGGGCTATCTATCCCTAGTTTTGCAGTGTAAGACTGGAGGGAAGGCGACTAATCATCACCCTCCACCGCCAACTTTTAGGCTACCTTTTCACCAAAGAATAGTGAAATTGATCATCAAATTATAATACACCTATAACAGAAAGATCGAGCACGGCCGTCACTGATTTTGCAATGTAAGACTAGAGGAAAAGTAGGTAGTCATCACACACACCGTCAACTCTTGGGCTACTCTTTTATTAACGAATAATGTGATTAACCGTTACACTATATTGTCTCTATGGTTAACGAAGATGTTTGGTGTAACAGGGATTCGAACCAGCAATTCCCAAATTACGAGTCAAGTGCCCTAATCTCTTGACCATGCCGGGCCTACAGTACAAAGTAATTCATAAAGATCCTGTATATAGTCGTTTCCTTTTCAGCGAAAAACTACACTATGGAGTAGATGCGCTCTGTTGGTTCACCATGGAGGATCAAACTCTGGAGTTCAGCATTGTGAGGTTGTAAGAAAACCGTTGACCCTTCGAAAGACTGAGGGATCTCATCCATATTTCAAAGAGAACACTTTTTCAGATTTCTACTTATTTCTGTCGAAATTCCAGGATTAAGTTATTATTTTTATTGATATATTTATTGAAGTTGATTTTTATTGAAATTTAAGTGATATTTTTACTATTGTTTAAATGGCCTACAATTTTTACAAAAGCTTAAAAATACACCTTCATACTTTTGTGAAGTAGTTTGTATCCGAAATACAAAAATACAAATTCCTAAATCTCAAAATTATACATTTTTAATGAACAAGTTTCTAACTTTTGCGGTAAAACATGACACTATATATACACATATACAGTCATTTTAAAAAACATGTGTAAAAGGGACGCTCGCCAGGATAGTTTGTTATGAATACCTAGTATTGACTGCACATCACTGTTTATTCGAAAATATTAATTTCAGAATCATGCATGCTAAACAAGGTATTTTAGTACTGTGTCCCCTCGTTAGCTCATTGACTGCTTATAAAACTGAGAGTCTGGTTACAGTAACTGTGGTGGGTGGAGCACAGATAACCCAGTATCGGTTTACCTTTGTACTCAACAACAAACATATACAATCTTATACCACACCAGACTTATTCAAGAAATGTTAGTATGTAACGACGATAAGTGTTAATTAAGATTCCGACATTCATTATTCATTTTGTAAATCCTAGAGAAAAACATTCATAATATTAAGTAAAATATTAAATTTCTAAGCGATACTGGATGGAGGGATAAACGAAAGGATGAGATCCGGAGCTTCATAAACAATATACAAATCAATGGATATTATAAAGATGAATATTTATTGTCTGCAAATGTTAACACGTCTTAGGATTTAAAAACTCATTCTTGGAGACTATTTACTTACCTTATGTAATTCTGTGGCTGAATTTTAATTTTGTTCAAAAATAGCGTTTAAAAGTGGGATTGTGACAACGAGATGTTTGTGTATGTGACAAACAGTTAAATTCACCTTCTGAGAGAGACATTATACTTCAACTTAAAATTCCTCATGCATACAAACCAGTGTAATCATAAAATTGCTCAGTTGATTAATGCGGACACCTGACATTTCTATTTGTTTATTTCTCCATGCGACACTTCATACAACAGCAGACACTTCCTATTGTACCCTAGTTCTCATATGACTACTCTTTTGTTTGGAAATAAAAGATAGAAAAAATTACTACAACTGGATTAAAACCGCTCCTAGGAAAGAACAAGTGTGGCTCTTATGAGAAATGGAAACCTTGTTTCTCACAATATTAACTTTCTCGCTCTCGCCATCCTTCGCGAAAGTGCGTGACTTTTTGGACCTTGACCACGTGATGCACTGTTCTGTTAGGGATGTTACACTTCATGACGTTCCATATGATTACGAAGAGTAAAACTAAATAGTGACAACAATAAAAATGTTTGTTCCAGATTCATGCTCGAACCTCCAACAACGTCCTCATTTCATGGTTTTTTAATTATAAAATAGTGTTTTATGTGTCAGCGATGTTTCAGTTTTAATCAAAACACAAACACATCTGAATCACAGAAATAACAGCTAACCTACAATTACGGAAAATTACACGGACGAAAAACTCGGCCTAAGGTGCTTAACTAAATAAATTACTGTACCAATAAGCTGTGCAATGTGTACGTGTTTTACTTACAAATTGAAATCCAGGCAGAAGGTTTCAAAGAAACCTTGGTTTTTAACGATTTGCTGCTTTATAAATGATACGTGTG
The DNA here is from genome assembly GCA_011833715.1 of Carcinoscorpius rotundicauda. NCBI lineage: Eukaryota > Metazoa > Arthropoda > Merostomata > Xiphosura > Limulidae > Carcinoscorpius > Carcinoscorpius rotundicauda. The sequence continues at coordinate 87,604,820 of CM022393.1, read as the reverse complement.
AAAATGATTTAGTATATGCTTCGGATGTCTCGGTGATAAGTCTGAGATCTTATAACACTAAAAAGTCGAGCTTTAATAACTATGATGGACAGAACAAGGGTTGTTTATTGTGTAGATTCGTGCAAAACAATAAATAAACTGAAAGGAAAACAGAACAGAATAAATATTATAATGACACAACTTCATAGCAGGCTGACATTACAATTAACTCATTTTGTTATTCTAGATGTGTGTTTTCTTACAGTAAAGCCACATAGGGCTATTTGCTGAGCCCACCGAGGAGAATTGAACACCTGATTTTGCGTTGTAAATCCGTAGACATACCGCTGCACTAGCGGGGGGCTGTTATTTTTCGATAAATTAGTTTTAACAACAAAATTATTTTAAATAATTTACACACACACACACACACATATGTTGCTCGTTTAAAATTTAGACGTTGTTTTATCTCTACGACCTGTTCTAGTCAGTTGTGATACAAATAGTTATCAATCTTATGATTTGTGTTTTTGAATCTCGCAAAAAACTACATAGGGCTACCTGCACTAGCCATTCCTAATTTAGCAGCTGGTGTCCCCTCCCCCTCAACTTTTCCACTGCCTCTGTTCTGGATCAAGAAACTCCTTTAAACTTACACCACCGATAAGATCACAGAACTGGGACTAGATAACTTGTTCAGTGCTGTATTGGTTGAAAATTTACAGCACACGTGACAAAACAATTTAATGTGCAACTTGCAAACTGTATACCCAAGAGTGATGTACCACAAAATCATTAAACGTCCTGTTTAACCTAATTTTGTTATAAACTTTTGTTGAAAAAGTGGGAAAAGAATATATACGAATAAAGAAAGTTAAATACACAAACACACATCTACTTCGACAATTTTATGATAAAAATTTATGCTAAAAACATGAGTTAGTTTCATATTTATTGGATTTCGCGCAAAGCACGTCTAGAGCTATCTGCGCTAGCAGTTTTTATTTTTGATGTGATAGACGAATGCTACACATTGCCAGCGCTTTTTCAACGATCAGTAGCATTGACCATAACATTATAAACTCCCCACGGAAGAAAGGGTTACCATGTTGAATGGAATTCGATCCTTCGGCCCAAAAACTGCGAGTCGAGTACCCTCGTCAGGTTAAAGGAAAATAATAGAGTAATATATTTAAAAAAATGTACTTAGTACAATAGAGTATCATTGCAATTCGGAAACCCGAAAATGTGAAATTATTTAATGTAAAGTGACGTGTAACAATTAATCGTGCTGCTCTCAATGTTTTCATTTTAAAACTCTTGCATATTCACAATGTGAAAACAAATTACTCTTTCAGTAAACATACAGTGATGTGTAATAATAAAACATGTTCTTTTAAATGTTCTTAATATAAAAATAATCTATCGTATTTCATGTATGAAACCATAATTATTCTTTTAATTTAACCTGAAGTGAAGTGACAATTTTCGACGCACTTAAATTTTGTTTGATAATAAGAACCAAATTTAGTCTTAGCAGATAATCAATGACATGTTCACAGAAGTAACAAAATCAAGTTTTGAATGCTACATTTTATTTTTGGGCTTAATAAGTACGTAAACTGATATTAGCAATACATTCTTTTGCTAAATCTCATATTAATAGTAAAAAATACTGTTAACAATTTAGTGGAATTTATCTGCAAATAAAATCAATAACTTGTTGATAAGGATGTTAAAATTGCATCGTTAATAACATACGGGTAGTACAAAATTAATATACTTGAAGTATAATTTCTTAATAGTTATATAAATCACTCTGAGAAAACAACAGGAACAAAAACAAAAAAACAACGAATTAATATACTATAATTACTCTAATGAAATCGTGTCAATATTCATCGCAATTTGCAGTGTCACCTATTGGACACTAAAGAAACAAATTCATTAGCTACATGTTTATTTCTTGATGTCTCCCATTCAGACTGCACAAATTTTCCGACTTATGGGGCTAAACCAAGTTTAGAACCAGTGATGGGAACAACACAGATAGCTCATGGTGTATCTCTGTACTTAAAGGTAAACAAACAAAAAGTTATTTCGTGAGTAACAATGTTAAGTTGCAACAAATAACGGTAAATATTAAGTAGTTTATCACTGTTTTGTTTATTTGTTTGTTTTGAATTTCACACAAAGCTACTCGAGGGTTATCTGTGCTAGCCGTCCCTAATTTTGCGTGTAAGACAAGAGGGAAAAAAGCTAGTCATCACCACCCACCGCCAACTCTTAGGCTACTCTTGTACCAACGAATAGTGGGATTGACCGTCACGTTATAACGCCTCCACGGCTGGGAGGGCTAGCATGTTTTGTGCGACTAGGGAGATATGTGTAATATTATAACTGTAATAACAATTCTTGTTAGAAAACTTTAGCAGTTAGATGTTTCATACAGATTCCATAGAGATACAAGAAAACGTTATTCCTTTAACAAGCACTTTTAATTGATTATAAATGATATTATCATAATGTGTAATTAAAACAAAACTGTAATATGTTTGACGTCGAAACATAAATAAAACGTGAATATTTGCTTGAAATTCTGCATTCTAATTTAATCTGTAAACAGTTATCACTCGTAACGTGTACGTAGCTTATAATATAAAGGCTTGTTAATGCGCCAGAACAACGCCTTTTCCGGTTGTTGCTTCTCATTGAAGTATTTCGCGTGTAGGTGTCTCACAACTCCCTTTACTGGCTTCGTAACGTTACCACCTGGTGAGTTATGTCTCAAATAAATAGCCACCTTTCAAACACGAGTGTGTAGGAAGAAGCTGAATTAACCTTAGGCTAGTGAAAATTATATTTTGTTTCTTGATGAACACAAAGCTACACAGGAAGCTTACCTGTGTTCTGCCCACTGCGGATATCTAAACCTGACTTTTACCGTTATCGGCTTTTAAAGTCATCGCTGAGCCACAAGAAAATGTTACAAGGTTTAGAAGGATGGCTGCCTTTATTTTTTCTTTACAAATAAAACGTTGAAACTTTAATATACAGAAAAAGAACGGATATGTTTTCTATGTAAATTATATATTGTTAGTTTCCTAATGCTGAATTAGATTACAAATCGTCATGAATCTTTGAGAAGAACAAAAGAAGAAAGCCGATTCACGCGCATAAAGTTCTCCCTTGACCTCATTTTCGTATTGGAAGACTCTATAGGTTATTTTAATAAAAAGAAAATCCCAGGTTTATTACAATGTTCTAACGACTAAGTTAGATAAGTTTGATATTATAATTCCAATAATAAACTCACAGTTTGGCTGATCCTCGTAATATGTCGTCTCTGTAAATTAAGTATTGAAGCTATCTGCGCTCTGTTCACCGCAGGGAATCGAATGCCAGTCTATTAGCATTAGAGAAGTTAGTGAATATTTTACAATTACTGTAAATGTAAAAAGTAAGCCAGAAGCATAAACTGTATTCTCTAATATACTTTATTCATGTAAAACTCAACTAAGGGACATTTTTATCATCGTTTGAACTCGGTTGAAGGGAGATGATGTAACGAAAAACTGGAGTTATTATCTACAATCTTTTATGTTTCAAACAAAGTACGTCCTCACTATTTTACCTTTTTATATAAAATTTAGTCCATTTCTTCCATATTAGGGACGACTACCGCAAATAACTTTCGTGTAGTTTAGTGAAAGAGTCAGCAAATAAACAAGTAAAATGTGTTTTTCGTACCTATGAAACTAAATTTCTATATTTCTGTTTGCAGATCCTTGTCGACGAACTTGTTTATATCAACCGAAACGAGGGAAATTATTAAATAAAAACTAATTTCTGTCAGAAATTTCTCCCAACAAAATTAGCTTTGAAACTAACAAGATTCAAATGTTACATTACTTCCGGTTTCTTATATATGTGTATACACACACACACACATAAGTAGGTTACAATATTGTCATGAAATAACAAAACATATTTTGTTTTTTCCATATACCAAAGTTGATAACAAAGATTTTGGCTCATGTTCTGGTTATCATTAATAAAATGAAGAAACCTGGATAGTGTTGGCATATAGTCGTGACAAGGTTTCCCTACGATCAGATAAGTCAAAATTCAACGAAGGACACGCCTTAAACTGTAAACTACTTTTCATCACGCGCCTAATTATTAGAAAAAACAAAACAAAGACGTTACGTTGCACATCCACCTTTAACAAATAGAACTTTATCATCATTCATTCTTGAACAACATGATGAGTCATTTATGGTCCTTTTAAAATCAACTGGTAGAGGGCGTTGTTTCAGATGGAAATTACATTTATACTTTCCTTAAAGTTTGTGCCTCAGATTCTTTTAAGAAACTCCTAATCTTATAAAACATTATAAAACACTTTATAAAAAAGATATAACAAAAGACGAATATTTTGAATCTAGAAAATATAAATGCTTAACATTTTAGTTTTTGGTCGTAAGATAATTTCAATATATTACAAATTTTGTAAGCTATAATTAAAATGATAGATATAGTTATAGAAATGAGAATTAAATTAAATATATATATATATATATATATATATATATATATATAAGTAAACAAAGTTGTTTTTTATTTATTGAAAATAATAATGTGAGCTGTGATGAGAATTGGGTCGTCATTATATTACAACTACTTAAAGTTGATTTAAACAATATAAATGACGAATATAAAGTGTCTAAATAGAAAGTCCAAACCAACAATTACAGAAAAAACACATTTCAATACCAATTAAAGAAAATAATAATTTTGATAACAATATAAACAACACTAATCAGTGGGGACCTTGAAATAAGTTACTAAAGGTTCTAACTTTGTAATTACATAAGAATTAACAAATGGTCGTTATTTAAAGAGAAAGAAGATTGAAATACTTCAGGTAAGAGCAGGTAAGATAACCAAACTTACGTGAAAAATGTTCTTGAGGACTAAAAGCTAAATCACCAATCAAAAGTTTCACTTAGTAACTACTGACTGAATATAAATAAATCATAAAACAGTAACTGCACAAGAATTGCGAGAAGGAAATTTCTAAAAAACCTCAAATGATCTTTTCAACAATAGATAGTAGATAAATGAGCACAAAAATTGAAACCGGAAGTGGGACTGGTAAGAATAATTTTCATTGAAACAATTCCAATATATCAATTTTAGTTATTAAATTTTTATCAAAAGTGAACAATGATAAAAAAACAATGTAATTTTTATTCAGGATAATAATGCACAAAATATGTTAAGAAGAAATGAACTGTTAAAGTCACTATTAATGTTTTTAATTTTTCAACTGTTTCTCAGAAAACATCATTCTGGAAATAAGAGAGGAAGCAACCTCATTTTTTCAATACTGTCTGTACTAAATGAAGATTTCTTAGAAACTTACAGTAAAAACGTTAATACCAGTGACGATCAGATAGAAAGTAAGAATGTTAAAGAAGATCAAAACAACAACTTGTTTATTGTTATTGTCCCCCGCTAGTACAGTGGTAAGACTATGGATTTACAACGCTAAAATCAGGGGTTCGATTCACCTAGGTGGGCTCAGCAGATAATGCAATGTGGCTGTGCTATAAGAAAACACACATGTTCATTATTAAACTAGACTAAAATAAATTGTTATACCGGATCAGGAGGCCTGGCATGGCCGAGCGCGTTAAGGCGTGCACTCGTAATCCGAGGGTCGCGGGTTCGCGCCCGCGTCGCGCTAAACATGCTCGCCCTCCCACCCGTGGGGGTGTATAATGTGACGGTCAATCCCACTATTCGTTGGTAAAAGAGTAGCCCAAGAGTTGGCGGTGGGTGGTGATGACTAGCTGCCTTCCCTCTAGTCTTACACTGCAAAATTAGGGACGGCTAGCACAGATAGCCCTCGAGTAGCTTTGTGCGAAATTCCAAAACAAACAAACCGGATCAGGGGTGTCTCATACGAAAGACTTGGAGAAGCGTTATTTTCAACAATTCAATAATATCACATACAGATAAAGATAGGAGGCATATGAGATTTAATCAGGAGGGCCTGTTAATTTGATTCTTTTTTTGTTGTGAAACCCCCTCCCAACACACGTGACATAATAGTGAAACCCCCTCACAACACACGTGACATAATAGTGAAACCAAACAAAAGACTTTCGCGCTACTTATGTGCTGAATAAAGATATACACATTAAAGTTTTAATCACTACAGACAGAAGGGACGTTTAAGACAAAGTGTTAGCAGTCATGTAAAGAAAACTCAACCTTGCACCAGAATAATTTTAAGCGCTTGTGTGAGTTAAGCTGTATGGTTTCACATTAGCATACGCCATATGATGTTATGTTTTATGTTTTTATCGGTAAGGTCTTCTTAAAAACAATATAACAACATATAACAAAGAATTTTTAAATAAATGTCACGGACTGTTTCTCTTCAAGTTTGAAACTACGCAGACGTTTTGAGAACTTTAAGCAGGGTAATTTAATTTTCACACAAATAATATTATCTACTTAGCTGTAATAATTATTTCTGACTTAATAGGACAGTAATGCATTTAAATTTGGCTAACAACTTACTTTCTTTTTAATGTAAATCTAGTGAAATTCAGTGTAGGTCAAACCATACGAAGGCATTTCCATAATTGGTCAGTCGAATTTATTCTGGTGACGCAATTTTTCAGACCCACTAAAACCTATTTAAAAACTGAGAACGAAAAGTACAATGAAATAAATAATAAATAACACAAGGAAAATAAATTTAATTGTATTTTATTTGTACTATTGATGATTGTATGTGTGTGAGTCTGTATTTTTTTACCCTTACAAACTGTAGCGTTCTTTATGACAAAACTATTTTATTAATTTTCTATTCCCGTATCTTCTAATGGAGTTTTTCGCTTTTGAATTGCTTGTCGTATGTGTAATGACTCTAATATTTCTATCAGGTTATCTCTTAAGTAATGTCCAGAAAAAGAGAAATGATTTCAAATGTTTTTAATGTTATTTAATTGATAATGTATCCTTCGTTATTATTAATTACTTCCTGCCAACCATTCATAAGCTTCTTAATCTCACTTTTATAAAATTATTATTGTTTGGAGGAAAAGAATGAAAAGAGTGTCGTATCAAAATAGTTCTGCAAACTTCGGAATAGATGATAATCAGATGGGGCAAGGTCTGGAGAATAAGGAGGATGTGGAAGTTTTTCCCAGTCTAGCTCTTCAATCTTCGCAAATGTGATCCTTGTTGTATGGGGCTGAGCATTATCCTGGTGTAACACAACACCTTTACAATTGATTAAAGCAGGCCTCTTTTCTTTCAGTGTAACATTCAAGCACTCCTACTGTTGACAATAGAAGTCTGATGTAATCTTTACATTAAGTGGCAGCAACTCTAAGTGGATCATACCAACAATATGTCACCAAAAGCTTAATAAGACTTTCCTTGGGTGGAGGTCCATTTTGGTTGTGCTTTATCCAGTTTACCTGCCCTGAGCCATTGTCTGCAGCGCATAACGTTTTTTTATTATAAAATATCAATTTTTTTATCTACAGTCACTAATCTGTACAGAAAAGATGACTGACATTTAAGAGAATTGCTCTAAGATTGGCTTCTGTTAAAGCATGGATGACCCATTTTCCAAGTTTTGACACTTTTTTAAGCTGTTGAAGATGACGGCGAACTGTTAAATGGGTTGAATTAAGCTTCTATGCTAATTATTCAACAGTTATAGCACAGTCTTTATCAATTGCAGCCAGCAGCAAGTGATCAATAAACTCAACAGAACGACCTTAATGTGGCGCATCGCTTAAGCTGTAGTCACCCGATTTGAAATTCTGGAACCAAATTCGACGTCTTCTTTCATTGAGAGATTCTGCATCAAAAACATCTTGAATGTTTCTTGTAGTTTCTGCTTCATTGTTGTCTTTTTTTAGCTCATGAAGCAATATATTCCTCATGTGCTCCTCATACACATCCATCTTCACAAGGGTTTATTTGATTAATGATCTGAAAAAGTGGAGTTGGGTTAGTTTATTTCATTTGTCTATACATTTCTATACATATTTTAGTCATTAAACTTTCTACAAAGACAGAAATGATGATGCACTTTTTGTATTAAATTTTCGGACATTACTTATGGGATGACCTGATATATTACGTATCAATCAACCAGTTCAGAAGAAAACAATTCCGAAAGAAGTTCCAACCCAAAACAACTGTCTAATAAAGGACATATCTGTTCTTACCTTAAGGTATCATATCTAATACTTTTTCTCAAGGGTATATCGTTTTGTGTCCATCTGACAAAGTCACAGAATTTACGCTGTGTTATGTACAACTGACCTTGAACTTAGTAAAAATAACTGTGGGTTGATTATCTGTGGCTGAGGTTGTAAATACGGAACAAAACTGGTTCAATTATTATCAGCTTCAAGTGTATTAGTCGTCCCTAACTTAGTAGTGTAAGACAAGAAGAAAGGCAGCTAGTCATCATCATCCACTGCCAAATCTTTGGCTACTCTTTTACAAGAAATATTGGAATTTATTGTCTCATTATAAGACAAGAGGGAAGGTAATTAATTATCATCACCCACCGCCAACTCTGGAGCAACTCTTTTACAACAGTAAAAGTTTACTTCAGTTACTTGTAGTTTCATAAGATATTCTTGACTACACCTTTTCGATTCGTCATCATTCAGCTTTAGTTGTAAAGGATGCCCACTATAACCTTCGTTTCCTTCAGACTTCAACCTTTCTTTAATTTTCTATCAGGGTATTCTTTTCATCATGCAATAAGCTTTTATTGTCGTTGTTCGACATATTTCTTGACAGTTAAGAATGACTCTTTAATGTTATAGATTTCTTCAAGAACTCGAGTCTTCCACTTGTATGATACGTAATGCATTCATGACCCGAACTGTCAGGACAAGGACCTCTCGGGTTCACGTAATTTTGAAATAATTCCTGTTACAAGGGTTGTATCCAACCATTTATATTGAATAACGACGCTTACTGTCGCTTTATAACATTCTCGCAACTCAAAGTGCAATAATTACATCAAGTCTAGAGCATTCGTTTCCGATCCGCATACCAGCAGACAAACCAATAACAGAATTCTCTTAACTCGGATCAAAGAAGTAATGCATTTTCTACGTTAAGAACCTTTTTTTTTGTATTAAACGTTTTAGCCATAGCGTATTGCCTATTTGACCTCTTTTACATGTGGAATTGCAAATCATCTATTACCAGATTAACTGCATGATTGAATATAATACTGAGAATAAGTTGTTACACTGGTAGGTTTGCAGACTTATAACGCTAAATTACAAAGTTCAACTCTTCACAATGGACAAAGTATTATATTCAAGTATCAGCAGTAGGTTTAGCTCTTGTGTCATAATTCACTACTTAATTGTCTTTGTTTTTTTATAATAAATCCTTCGTTGCCATTTTCAATTTGCAGTGTGATGAACTTTAAACTATTGGTAATAAAGAACACTAGATGCCGCCACTGAAGCAATATCAGAAATAGTCTGAAGAGACGATATCTCACTATTTTCTCAGAGTAATGTTTAAGAGAAAACAATACGACAGATTTCGAACTGTCTTCGTATAACAAAAACCTCTATTCTAGGCACTATTATATTAACTCTTCTCTGTATCCTTACCAATAGCTCAATGTTTTTCCTGACGTAAAAAAGCACAAGACTGAAAAAAACATTCCAAAGGTGGGCTAACTAGTGACCTTTACAATGAAATTATAACCATAATCTAGAATCTGCGACATATTTAATATGGTATATTTGTTTCAATGTTGATGTTTTTTTCAGTTAAACGTATATTTAGAAATATAAATAATTTATACTGTTAAATTTCCATTGCGAAATTCCGCCTATTCACTAATGTTGTAGAAGATTCTTAATTGTAAGATTCAACAATACACATGTGTACGTAAACATTAGTGTGCTTTCAGAACTATATAGCCTGCTAAAATTTCTAGAAACTCTCTTTATGGCCATAAATGTAACCAACACCAATTGCCAAGAGATAGTATATATTATTGGTTTGTTATAATTGGATACTATAAACCTCAGAAAATATAGTTGTGATTAAATGTTATTAATCTGGAACTTCACATATTTCACCAGGACATAACAAATAATTCAACTTCGGATGATTCATATTGCATATTAGTATTTTTACGTCAACATTGTGCAATTTCAATGGTAAAAAACTGCACGCAGAACCAGGTGACACTCCGTTAGCTGAAAATTAATTCGCTCGTCGTGAACCCTCGAAAAAATTTCCAGTTGAAGACCAGACAGAAGACTAAAAAATGTTTGTAAATTTGTAAGAAATTTGTTTGAAAATCATTGTTCGTAATAACCATTGTTGTAAATAATATTATTTATTGTTTGTTTATTAAAATACCTTTTTATGAAAAACAAAGAAACTGTGTGTGTAAATCTTATTGGCAAGTATCGGAAATTGGATACATGTCGACGTTTATTTAACTTCTAAATCTAATTTACAATTTCCAGGTTTAGGATATTCAAGTTGTAATATATTATTTGATAAACTGGAAGTTCGTATCCGAGATCTGAATTAAATCTAAATTAAATTTATATTTATCAGTGACAACAAGACATGATCGTATCTTATTATCAATATTTTCTTAAATCACCCTTTCTCGTACAATTAGAAAGATATAAGAAAATTTAATTTCTCAAAATTGCTAAGATTTAAGAACAAAAGGCTCAGAAATCAATGTGAAAAAGGAACAAAGATCGTATTATTCTTTGAGGAAGCATAAAGGAAATACTGTATTGTCCCACTAGCAAATGGCAGTTGAGTGATAAAGATAAATAAGATATCCAGATAATGCTCAAACAAATTGAGCTGAAAGAGAAAAATAAACGTCTCGAGAATGAACGAGCTCACATCGAAGCCGAGAAAGAGCAAGACCTTATTGAAGCAAAAAAAGGAGAAAGAACAAGCTTGTATCGAAGGTGAGAAAAAAATAAAAATTAGACTGAACTCTCATCGTCCTAGATAAAATGATAGCTTTGAACCTAGTCGACATTGTAAAGTATCAACATTCAATGAAAATGAAGTTGATAAATGTTTTCAACACTTTGAAAAGGTTACTCAAACCATGGAACGACCTTCACTAAAACTGTTATTATTGTGATCAAAAATTGTATTAACTAATAAAGCACAAGAACTGTACGTATAATGTTCTTTCTCCGGAAGATTGTATGGATTATGATAAGGCTAAAGTAGCTTTTCTCAAAGCGTACCGGTGACTTATCTCCAAAAGTTTTGAGATTATCACAAACAAAATAATGAAACTAATATGGAATTTTTCCACAAAAAGAGGTTTATTCATACTTACAACAGTTTCAACAAAGTAAGGTAATTAAGTCTAGTTGAGGAATTTGAATGCCGTGCATATAAAAACCTCAAACTTACTTGGATGAAAGGAAAGTTGAAACACTATAGGAAACAGCTGCTCTTTCCAATTATCACATTTTAGAACATAAAACAATTTCCTATAAAAGGACATTCCTGCTATCCTAGAAAAAACTTGTATCTGCTCAATCTACTAAAGTTGAGAAATATTTTAAAAACATCCAGATCATCTTGTTCAAAATCTTCTGACAGTCAGAATAAGATTTCACTAAAACCGTCAAGACCTGTTTAAAAAACAAAAAAGAAAAGCAACAACTAATGTGTTCATGTCCATATATGGACGTAGTTTCACCAGATCACTTTATGTTCTTCGTTTAGCCACAGATATAAAAGCCGATATCGTTAGAGAGGACTGTGTCTGTTGAATTTGGTGTCTTTGACAAAGGTCATTTTCAGTCCCACATGCATTCGTAATCTACGTCATATTGCCTTTAGATTCATGTAATGCCACTAATGATTCTGTTGTTGCTCAAAGTATTGAGGGTGGATATGTTAATGGTTTTCTTCATAACATTTGTTTAACATCATATCTTGTTTCGGGACTAGTTGTGGGTGAAGTAAAATCTACTCTGCCAATTAAGGGTGTATGATTTGACTGGGAAAAAGTTGTTATTAAGACGAAAATGGTTATCAAGCCGATCGCTGGTTCCTCTAAGGATGATATTGTCATTTAGAAGAATCTCGATGTGTTTCCTTCGTGTACTTTGACTCTAGCTCACGCTATGAAGTTAAGCCAAAAAAATGATAAACACGTATTCAAGAATAATATTATAGATTTCTCTCAGTCATATTTTGGATCCTTCTGATGATTTTTCAGTGAGTGGCAATGATAGACATGAGATATATAGTTCATCTAGTGAAGCTCCATATACTAAAAATAAACTTTACTGAAAAGAAAAGGATCCAGGCATCTCTTCAATATTTTAATATTTACTCCTAGAAAGTTCTAAAATGGCGTGCTTATGAGGAAATGAAGACAACTATATGTAAACTTTTCACAGGACCGAGTTATATTTTACCCAATTGTTGTTCCCAAAGCATATCGTTACGAAATACTGAAAATTGCCCATGAACTCCCCATGGAATGTTATTTAAGTGTCAACAAGAAATGTAACAAAAGAAATTTTATTTGGCCAAACGTTAGACTAGACGTTTGTCAATTTCGTATAACTTTTCATGCTTGTCAGTTAGTCGGTAAATATAACCAAAAGCTCTTGTTGTTCCTTTACAACCTATCTCAACTTTTGAAGAACTCTTCAGTCGTGTGTAAATTGATGGTATTGTGAATTATCTAACTCTCACCAACAAGAAAAGTTTGATGAAATATTTTGAGGATGGCTAGTCATGAGATGAAGCTATGCAAAAAGTTTGCTGACACCACTGTGTCATCAACAATCCCATTGAAGAAAGTTTAAAATTTCAAGTGGTGTAAAACATGTCAATCTGCTTTCTGAAAGGTTAAATCTTTATTGTGCACTTATTATCTCTTGATGGCACCTGATTTTGATAATTCTTTTGTACTAGCTGTTGCTGCCAACGATTATGGTGTTATTGCTATTCTATTACAATCAGACGACAAGGTCATTAAACGCTCTGTTTGTTATTTTTTTAATTGTCTCAAAAAGAATTATTCTACCGTGTAAAAGTAACATTCATTTTAGTGTTAGTTTTAGAACATTTCAACGTGAATGTGTCTGCAGGAAACACCTACTAAAATTGACACAATTCATAACCCACTAACGTTTTTGAATCAAGTGAAGGGCAAAAGAGAAGACTGTTAAATCGCAACAGTATAACTCGAAGATAATTTTGTCAAAGCGGTTGATAATATCTGTGCTGATGAACTTTCACGAGCTGTGTAATTTTATGGTCAAAGGGTTATTTTTCATTTACTATTATGATTATTCAAGTTGTATAATTCTTTGATATTATACTTAATGTATTTTCCACAATGTATATTTAATATCTCAGTTTAACATTGTCTAAAGCCAATTTTTCATTCGCTAACAATGGGGTGTGACAGATTTACTCTTGTATATCTGTTTTAATATTGATTTTGTTTAAGTTAATTTTATATTTAGAAAGTTGCATAACTTATACTGTACTGTAAAATTCCAGCCTATTCAGAGTACAGTATTGCAGAAGATTCACAAGTGTATGAATCAACAAAGTAACACTAGCGTATCGTCAGTATTGTTGTGCAGTCTGAAATTTCTTGAAGCTCTTTTTAAACTTAAATGTAACCAAAGCGACACGACAAGAGACAGTATAAATTATTGGTTTGCTATAGTTGGTATACTATTAACATTGAAAGCTATAACTTATTAATCGGGCATTTTTATGAATTCAAATGTTAAAAATCATTTAACTACAAAGGATATACATCAGACACTAGTATTTTAAAGAAAATATTACATAATTTCGTCAGTAGAAACTTGATGCACAGCTGGCTAGCTTTCCGTTAAATAAGTTATACCTATATAAACAAAAATTTAGTTAACTCGTGGTGAATCTTAGATATAATATCCAATTCCAGACGAGATAGAAGACTCAATATTTTTAGTAAGTGTTTGTAAAACATTTGTGTATGAATCATTAGTTCCAATTACCGTTATTATAAATTGTTTGTATATTAAAATATATTTCTAATAAGAACGAAAACTGTATGTATCAATCTTGTTGGCAAATAACATAAATTTGATACGTATCGACATTAAATTAACTTCTAGATTTAAATTATAGCTTAACTTAGTTTTAAGATATTCGACATTCCAGTGCATAAGAAATCCTATCTGCTTTATCACAAGCAACAGCACACTACTTGGATGGCTTTAGAGTCTGATCAATTATTATATCAAACTTTTTATATCATTACACTGTTAAGGTTATTCCCATCTATACTTATAATTCAAATTATGATTACCAACATACGTTATTTTACATTCATTATAATTAAAATCCATTTGTCATTTATCTTGCCACCTCATTAATTAATCTAAATTCCTTTTTAAAGTAACAACATCCTTTTCACAACTAGCAACACCCAAGACCTTAAAATGAGCAAGGATCTTACCACTGAGCCCTGAGGTACTCCATTTCTCACATTAATGCAGTTTAACTGAACTTAATTTATAATAAACGTATGGTTTCTTCCATGCAGCCATCCTGATATCCAATTTACTAACGTATCTCTTACACTCATAGGGATTTTTTACAACCTTGTCAAATACTTTTTTCTCAAAATCTAAATGCACAAACTTACACTTTTGCTCTCAACTACATAAGCACTAACATTTTCAAAGTATGTCAAAAATTTGCCCTAAATGAAACCATGTTGTTATTCAATAAAATTTAAACTTTTTTACATCAATTTGCAAAGAATTTTCCTAATCGCCTTTCCAAAACATTTTCCACATCAGATGTTAGAGTATAATTACTGGAATAACTTTTATCACCTCCCTTTAGAAATAGGGCTTAAATTAGTTAACTTTGAACCCCCGGTACCTACTTATTATTCAACAAGTAAGATTAATTTCAGTAGCGACAAGAGGCTAACATATCCAGTTTTCAAAACCCTTTGGGAAATATTTTCTGGCCAGGAACCTTATCTTTCTTTAAACTTTCCCTTTTTTAACTGGCTCAGAATTAAAGCAGTCATCTTGTTCGATATTGTTTTCATTTGTCAGCTGTTCAAGATGTGGAATATTGCTTAAATCTTTGTGGTACCGGTAAAAAGCAAAATGTAACAAACCATCCGCCTCATAATCGTCAGATACGACTCTTACTTTATCATCCCTCGACAATCGTATATCTAATGTTTCATTTTGTTTACCTTTAAGGTATTTAAAAGAATTATTTCTGTTAATTTTTACATCTTCAGTCAACCTTTTCTCATTTATCACTTTTATGTTATAATTTCTGTTTCACAAACTTTTTTAATCTTTTAAATATCCTGTCATAATGGTCAATTTATATTTCTTAAATGCACGATGGCTTTATTTATCTTTTTTTGAGACAACCTGTTTTTGTTTTTTCAATTGCAACTGTTCCGCTCTTTATGTAAAAATAAGTTTATTTCGAATATTTGAAAATTTATCTTTTTTATCTTTAAACATTTCCCAAACTTGGTCAGTTTATCCAAATGATTCAGCTGGTCATTTTACAACAGATAATTCATGTCACATTCCCTCATAATTTACTTCTTGGAATTTATAACCAAAATATCATTATTCTTTATTTTTATATGCAGCAAAGCATTAAACCTGATGGAGCAATGATCATTTGTCTCCAGATATTCCTCAACATCTATCTTCTCAATCATTCCTATATTCAAGTTAACAGTAAATCTAAAACAGCATTGTTTCTAGCAGGTTTCGTGGTTAGGTGGTAAAAAAGCCGTTTTAACTGTTTTAAAAATCTTACTCCCTCATGGTTTTCATTCTAAGATTTTCCAATCTACATACCTGAAATTAAAATTACCCATTGTTATGTAAATGTCGTGTAAATGTTTTGTAAGCGACAACATGTCGTGTTGTGTTTGGATTTTTACATCTATTATTTATATTTCCATATTTATATCACTGTTTCAAAGTTTAAACCAATTAAAAATATGTTGTTATTCATTTAAAATAACATTTAGAAATTTCTAGAATTAGGTAGATCAAATATATGACACCATATTTATGATTTCAGTAGCTGTTGACATCTTGCTCGATCTGTAAAATGTTTCACTAATTCCATCATTATAGTTTGGTAGTCTGTTACAAATTTCTACTTAAAGCCTTTACCCCTTTATCCACTACTATCTATGGTATTATCTTTAATATACTTGACATTAAAGGATATTTTTCACATTACACATATCAAGCCACTTTTCATTCTCATTTTCAGTACTCAAAAACCTGTTAAATACCTTGTAACCCTGTATTTCAAAGAAAATATTTTCGTCAAAATCATCTAAGTTTAATCATGTTTCAGTTATTCCCATTACATCAAAATCTTCCATCACTACTAATACTCTAATGTGATCTATTTTATTTCTTATATTTCTAAAATTCAAATCGTAAGAATTAAGCCTAACATTATAAATACCATTCTTTGACAGACTTTTCATTACATATCTTATTGTCATTGCTTCAATACCTACCACTGGTAACATTTTGGTGTTGTGAAAGAGCACCTGATTTAAAATAGAAGGAAATGAAATATTAAAGCATTGTAACACTATCACACTGTATTTATATGTCCCATGAGTATTTGATTTATCCAGTTCCAAGTGTAAAATCTTTAATGGTTTTAACAGGGGTAAACATGAATTGTTAGTTTACAAATCATGACCTTTATAACAATATTTAGCCTTGAATCAACCTTCAGCAAAGGAAACTGCGAAAAACACCAAACAAAACAAACTCCAAGACAAAATAAACAAAGGAGTTTTGAATTTAAAATATTACATTAAAAGGAAGCTTCAAAATAAGTAGAGAATTTTAGAATAAAAATCGAAGAAAATTAAAGCATATATCAACTATGGTTCGATGTTTAATGAAGTGAGAATAGAGTGGTCGAAATAGATATGACATTACAAAAACAACTGAAGGAAACATTTATGGTTTCATAAATGAAAGAAAAACAAATAACATAGAAATGGCCAGAGAACAAAAGATTTGTGAACAAAGAGTGTATTATTAAAAAAAAAAAATTAGGAAAAATTGCAAATAGAAAAAAATATACAATGAAAGTTATAGACAACCAGGATTTTCTCTAGAAATATTTCTAATTTAGCAAAACGAACAGGCCCCCCCCAGTGGCTCAGAGGTATGTTTGCGAACTTACACGCTAAAATCCGGGTTTCGATAGCCGTGGTGGGCAGAGCACAGATAGCCCATTGTGTAGCTTTGTGCTTAATTCAAAACAAAAACAAAACGAATAGTTATGGAAAATTGTATAGGAAACTAAGATTCTTCTACAGAGCTAATACATCTTAACTAGAAAAAATATGATATTAAAACTATTATTCTTAGATAAAAATATATTTAATTTTTTATATATGAAATTTAAGATATTAATATATGTATATACATACGTGTGTGTGGGTGTCTCTATAGGTGTGTGTTTTTCTGTCTCAACTTTTTAATTCCATCTAACTTAACATAAATATCTTTTTTCACAGTACAAATAATGATTAATATATAAAAACTTTACAAACGTACAGACAATACTGATTCTTTTATCTTGTCTGGAATTGAATGTTTTATCGACAGTTTATTTTGGGCGAATTAATTCTATGTTGATACACCGATACACTTCACTTGACGAGAATGTTAGCTAGCTCTTTTCTTGGCAGGTGTCACATGCTTTACAAACTAACTTTTCTCCGAGAAAAATATCTAATATCTTTGTAGAAATATCAAAGTCCGAATTTAATTGTCAGAATTTGATCGGTTTGTAATGCTCGAAATCCATAAACATAAATGATTAAATATCTGTAGCTTTCCTATTAACAAGCGTTTATCACACCTATAGCTTTTGAAATTTATAGAATACTGACTGCAGCAAAACAAAAAAATATAAAACTCAATACGTCAGTTTATAAACTTTTTGGGTCCTCGAAAGTTGAGTTGGCAACAATATTTTACTTAAACAAATAGTAAATTATTGATTATTGCACTCAAAAATCTACAGATTTAGAGATTATGCGAAAATTTTGCAATACATATTTAACACTATAAGTTACACGTATTCCTAAATATATATTTATATAGTACAAACATCGATTTTAAAATGCATTTATAATTGTAAATCCGTTACAGAGTGTAGATTCGGTGTATCTGGTCTTTTAGCAAGTATTTCACAAGTTGCTATATACCAAATTATCTCTACAGGTATGATAAATAAGATAGAGAAGTGGTGAGAAGTGTGACTGGATGAAAAAGCAAAGAGTTGTTGGAAATGGACTTCAGTCAAACTGGATTTATATTATAGTTGCATCCCTCAGGGAATAGTCTGGGGACTTTTGCTCCTTTTGGTTTGCACAGATGAAGAAGTAGTTAATAAATTACTTAGGTTTACAGATGACATTAAGATATTGAGTGCTGATTTTAGAAAAATAATATTATTCACACTACTGATAATTGTACTACTGCCGACCAGAAGCTCCTTAGCAAATTCAACAGTATAATATTAAATAAACTTACAAGTTTAGGAAGGACATTATTAAGTAAATTTTATTTTGTGTCTAAGCGTTCATACTCATATCACAAATTAAGATTTGGAATTGTATTTTGTGTGTGTGTTTAAATCAAATATTATTTCGATAATGATCTTATTTAAGCAGAAAACAGTTAAAAATATTAAACAAATATATGTCAGTGATTCTTATGATGTTCAGGTTTTTATCAACCTTGGTTGTATATTTTTGATTTGTAAGAAACAACTTATGTGTTTAATCTCATCAAAGTACAACCGGAAGTACACGTCCTTTGTTCGATTCATGAACTTACAAAAAAGTGGCTACGAATGCTATGATAAATAATATAAAAATTCTAACTTTCACGTAATATATTTATGACATAAAATGTCATTACAGTATTCGTTACTACCTCACAAAAGTTTCACATAAGCTTTAATAACTCAATGTATCTATACATAATTAGAGCATGGTATGGTATACAGTGTGCGATAGTCTAGGATACTTGTAGGGAGAGGTAGCTTCAAAATAATGGAGGTAGATATGTTTTCTGTTATAACTTAAGAAATGGCTCTTCACATGAGCCTTACGTGAACGTGTTAAAAATTGTTTGCTATTTAAGTACGTGGCGCCATCTATGAACATAGTTAACGTCAAACATAAATGCTTTGTAACAGCAGTAATTGGGTGTGGTGAAGGGGTTGTGAACCCCATTAAAATGAATATCTTTTTAAGCTCTTATCCCGCAAAGTATGGTTGAGACTGGCTCAGCGTGTTAAAATTAGTTAGACAACTGTTCGGTTTGAATTCCGTGCAAAGCAACATAAAGGTTATCTGCACTAGCCGTTCGTAATTTAACAGTGATAAACTACATTGACGATTAACCATCACTGACTCTTCGGCTACTCTTTTCTCAACATAAAGTGAGACTGACCGAAATATTATAACGTCTCCATTCCTGAAAGGGGAAATGTGTTTGGTGAGACAGAGCGAAAACCTAAAATTCTCTTATTGAGTCGTAACCATCTGGTTCTCCCGGACCTGTTACATGACGGACAAACGGATAGATACACATATTTTTGATCTTTATACACAAAGTTAGGACTTTTTTATTTTCTAATTTTGAAATTAAGTTTTAGTAAAATACAGTTACTTTACATTGCATTTATTTAAATGCTTTAAAATCATTGTTTTATGAATGTGATTTTTAATGGATTTCATGCCCTACAAAAAAAGAGAAAACAAAAACGATTTACTGTTTAGATAATTAAAATCCCAAATTATTGCAATGATGTAAGTACTTAAAACTAAATTTGTAAACTTGTTGAAAGATAAAAACCAAATACTTTTAGTTTTGTAAATGCTTCTGCTAAATCTTCTTTATTATAACTTCATATCTATATATATATATATATATACACACACAAATATAACCGGACTTTAACACAAAGAGGCAAAGCAAAATGAACACAAACATTGTTGATGGAAACCTAAACACCACAATATGTCTCAAACAGAGCAATATACACGCCGAGTTTACAAATAAAAATTAGCATGAATAATGTTTAGTCAAATATTTCTTTTAAAAAATTCACTTGCTAAAATGATTTTGAAATCGAGATTTAATTTTATTTGTCAAATTAAAAACCATCTTTTACCTTCAAGTTTAAAGATTATTATAATTATGTGCGTTGTGAGCGATTATTTGCCACACGTATTTCAATACATAAGATCTTATTCTGTATTTCCCATAAAACAAAATAGGTTTAAATGTAGACAACAAAGTACCCCAAATAGCCAAATAAAGTAGTTTATACAGTTGCATAAATGGACACACAATGCACACGTTTCTTTTTATAATAAGCATAAGCTTATTAATCTGCTAATCCGAGCGAAAGCTATCACATTTTGAAAACCAACAACAATAAAAGCTTACTAAATACTCTTTCACCATATATATATATATATATATACACATACAAGAGTATTATTAATATATGTTATGTAATATTTATTTTATACACGTGTCTTCCAAATAGAAACACCGAACAGCGATTAATTTTGAAACATTTATCCTTATGTTAATATACCTAAAACGTTCAGTGTCATTTTGATAACAACATGTTGTTTATTGAGAGGCAGCTGATATGAGCTCAGAATTTCTATGTAGAAGACATAAAATAAATTGTCCGTTGTCGTTCCGGTCAAATATGCTTTAAAAGTATTAACTATTATTTATTCGTCTATGACAATAGATGTGGGATACCAGACGTAGTTGGCTAACTTTGCCGGCGATACAGGGGCGTGTTTTGCAGCTGCAAAAAGTTCTTTGGCTGAGATAGGTCCTGGAGCAGGAGCAGGGACAGACACAGGAGCTGGAGCGGGTACAGAAACCCCAGGTAGTGGTAAATACTTAACGTCAGCAGTATCTGCTCCGGGTTCCACACCTGGTTCATTACTTTTTACAGATGCCAAAAAACCTGCACCATTGGCTGAATAGTCTACAATTCTCTGATGTCCGCTTGGGTGTTTTAAACTATAGGATCCTTTGACTTTAGCACCAGCAACTCCAGTTTCTGATCTGGAGCTGGATCCTTTTCCTGCATCGGCAGTATACATAAAGCTGAAAGGGCTCTGAAATTTAACAAGTATTGAAAAGAATGAAAAATAGTTAGATGCATCCGAAATATCACATTTCATTTGTTATCACTTATCCAAGAGAAATTAACTTTACTTATACTAGTACAGAAACAAACGAAATACAAACTTTATTGAACTTTTTTTAATACTATTAAAATTATAATATATCAAATTCATAAGAATTAAAGAATGAATACCAGATAGTTTGGCAACGAATCTTTTATTTGGACAGATATTTTTATAGAACTGAGACATACGAAGTTAACTTTAAATAAAGTTCAATGAAATGTTAAATTGAAAAACTGAAATATATGAAATAACTTACTATGTCACTTATCTGAGGAAGTGTAGCAGCAGGGGCAGGAGCAGCGGCAGGTGCAGCGGGGGCAGGAGCAGCAGGGGCAGCTGCAGGTATAGCTGCTAAGCCAGGAATAGAAAGAATTTCCACATTATTCGGATTTGCTCCGGGTACTATACCAGGTTCGTTAGTCTGAATTTTTGCCATAAATCCCTCATTTCCTGCAGTGTAGTCCACAATCCTCTTTCGTCCATCTTCGTCATGCAAGGAGTAAGTTCCCTTCACGTTTCCACCGGTGTCTCCACTTTCAGACCTGGAACTGGACCCAGCTCCAGCAGCTGCGGTATACATGAAGGAAAACGGAGACGGCTGGAAGAAATTAATAATATTGTGTACACTCAATATGTAGGAATGCCCATAGTACATAAAAGGCATGATACTAACATGCTAAAAATAAAGAATGACAAAAGAGTTTTACTTTAAAACTGTGATTGATACTCACTTTCACTTGTTTTCCCACCCAACAAGTCCCAAAGCAAAGCCAGAAACCATCACAAAGATATCAAACCATAAATTGACCAAACCACCAATCCGTCCCTCACTTTTCTTGTTTCAGTTGAGATAACTTTACAACTAATTTATTTACCGTAATTTAAACCTAAATACACTATATTTGTTTCTAGGCAGTGCAAGATGTCATCCCTTAGTTGTAATGGTATGCAGTAATAAAAAATATTAATAATTATATTGCAAATGATGTTATCATTAAGGCTTGAAGCTAGCTTTTTTATAGAAACATACCTTGCCGAGACAGCGGTAAATATTCGGACTTACAACGTTAAAATTAAGGGTTCGATTGTCCTCGGTGGACAGCAGATACTTTGATGTGGTTTTCCTTTAATACAAATACTCTGAACAACACATATTCGTGAAGAATCAACTGGTGTTTCTTCAAAACAATTAAGTATGTAATGAAGCAGAATTTACCAGACAATAATAGATTAGCATTAGATAACTGTAGCATGCAAAATACTCAATGCTTTGTATATAATACAACTGATCTCTTTGGGAAGCCCACCCATATATTATGTTTCATATGAAGGAGTAAAAGAATCATTACACATAATATTTTTACTGACATAAATATTAAATACATTCATAAGACCCCCTACCTTTGTATCAAAAGAGAAAAAACTCACACAACAAGTAGTAAAATACATGTAATAAGTGTAAACTGATATAAAGATAGAAGTTTTAAATAGAATGCAAACAAAAATGTAGGGATGATACACCTATACATAGGTCACTCTAAGATAACTTTCAATATTAAAATTTAACGTTACACTGAAAAATGCATTGTTAACCTTAATATTACGGCAGTTGAAAATTATATGTATATTGATTATTGGTACTCACTTTTTATATCATAAAGTCATGGTCATGTGAGGTTTGCCATCTATGTAACATAAGTAAGAGCCTGGGACTAACATACAAGGAAATCAAGTAGTGTCAAAAATGTATGTGGATTATTATTAGCTATTACAGCATATAGCTACAAAATTGGTCGAAATGAACGATCTCGTTACCTTTTTATAATCGAGCATTTTACGGTGTAACTTTAAATTTTATTATTGAAAGAGGTGTAAGGATGATCTATGTATAATTGTATCATCCATTAATTTTTGCTTTTCTTCTCTCACTACCATCCTTACATAATTTTACATTTACAAAATGTTTCTATTGCTTGTTAGTAATTCTAATCCATAGAAATAAAATGTTTTAATTCACTGTTTTTTATCATCTTTCTCTTTCTTCTCTTTTAATTATTTAACTGCCCGAAATACATGCAGATATTTTCCAATAATAAGTCAAATCGTGACGTTTTTGATATTATTACATCTATTAAACGTGAGAAATATGGATTTACTTTTGATTTACAAAGGTTCCTTGATTTATCCAGTTTCTGCGGTGGAAAAAGAATATGGGAAGTTACATTATGTTTATACACATAAATATAAAATAACATGACAATATTCAGTTTTTGTACAATAATGTTAATGGCATTTTTAGATGATTGTTTATTTGTTTTTAATTTTGCGCAAACCTACACGAGAGCAAAATGTGCTAATCATCCCTAATTTAGAGGTGCAAGGAAAGAGGAAAGGCCATCATTACCCATCACCAACTATTGGGCTACTCCTGAACCAAGTAATAGTGAGATTGATCGTCATACTATTAGTTCTCTATGGCAGATAGGATGAGCATGTTTCGTGTGACTGTAATTCGAACGCGCGATTCTCAGATTACGCGTCGAACGCCCGAGCCGTCTGGCTATACCGGCATTTTCTAGTAGAATGAAGACATATTTTAATAAATATTTCTAGAGTCAGTCTCTCATACCGTTGTTTATTTGTCAAATTTCTGATAATCGTTATTTTTAAACAAAGCATGATTAAATTTATTCTAAATTTCTAAAATGAAGTAAACATTATTTACCGGACCAAAAACTTCAGCAGTAAGAGCAGGGGCAACAGCAGGGGCAGGAGCAGCAGGTGCAGAAGGAGCAGGAGCAGCAGGGGCAGCAGCAGGTATAGCTGCTACGCCAGGAATAGAAAGAATTTCCACATTATTTGGATTTGCTCCGGGCACTATACCAGGTTCGTTAGTATGAATTTTTGCCATAAATCCCTCAGCCCCTGCAGTGTAGTCCACAATCCTCTTTCGTCCATCTTCGTCATCCAATGAATAGGTTCCTTTCACGTTTCCACTGATGTCTCCACTTTCAGACCTGGAACTGGACCCAGCTCCAGCAGCAGCGGTATACATAAAATCAAATGGAGACGGCTGGAAAATATTAATAATATTGTATTAAACTTTCAGAGTAAATAAGATGATCAAAGGTATTTACTATCATATATAAGTATGAAACTCGTGTTTTAATACTTTTTTGTAAAACGATGAGATAACTGTAAGAAAAATAAATTAATTATATTATCGATTACTAAAAAAAATACAATGTTTTAATTGTTTTTTTTATAATCTGGCTCTACATTCTTCCAGTCATATTGCATATACTATCTGAAATTCACATAGATATTCGAAATAAAATATCTAATTTCGGATCTTATTGTTAATTCTACACACAACTCCAGTGTGATAACGGTAAGTTCATGGACTTAGAACACTGAAATTGTGGGTTTTGTTCTAGAACTAACAAAATTTACAAATAAAAAATAATATGGATTTGCTCTGCAATTAGAGAAGTCTGTTATCTTATCCAGTGTTTCTTACAAGCTTTTCTCAGTAAGGAACTTGTGAAGTTATCTTATGCACCGACCCGGCATGGCCACGTGATTAAGGCAATATAATTGGTAATCTGAGGATCGCGGGCACCAATTATTGTCGTACTAAACATGCTCGTCCTTTCAGGCATGGAAGCTTTATAATGTGATGATCAATCTCACTTTCCGTTGGTAAAAGAGTAGTCCAAGAGATGACGATGGGTGGTGATGACTAGCTGCCTTCCCTCTAATCTCACACTGTTGAGTTAGGAACGGCTAGCGCAGAAAGCCCAATTGTAGTTTTGCACGAAATTCAAAACATATTAAGTCAATCTTATGCACCCAAGCACAGATAAATACAACGAAAAATAACTATATTACTCGACAGCTGTGTTTAATATCTATATGAACCGAAATAATAAACCCCTGTTTCATTAAGACTTGTTAAACATTTGTTTTGTTAAAAGATACCATTGCTTGTTTGCTTGTTTTTGAATTTCGCACAAACCTACTCGAGGGCTATCTGACCCTAAAAGATACAAACTTCAAAGAAAGAAATCTACATAGTTTATTAAAGGAACCAATTTAAAGTAAATAACTTGCTTTGTTTTAAATATATATATATATATACGAACTTCGTATTCTTAACCACCTCTAAAAATATTACAATAATATTTGATTTTGGGTAAACTATTTTATCATTTATGCTAAGTGAAATTAAAATAAATTCTTTCAAGAGCCAGTTACCAACACCGCTGTTTATATCTCATAATTCTGCGATTTTTTCATCTTCTAAATTAGTTCTGACCCGGTATTGCCAGGTGGGCTAAGGCGTTCGACTCCTAATCTGAGAGTGGGAGGTTTGAATCCCCGTCGCGATCATCTTTTTCGCCCTTTCAGCTGTAAGGACGTTATAAGTGCTCTTAGCTCATTACAGTATATAAGGGTCATTCAAAAAGCACTAGTTTGTGCATTGTATTGAAGAAATGCCACAAATTAAATCGCAGAATATGGATTGTCCATAATATTCCTATTGGACATTTACCTAATTAATATATCTCAGTTAGTATTGTTTGTTTGTTTGTTTTTTGGAATTTCGCACAAAGCTACTCGAGGGCTATCTGTGCTAGCCGTCCCTAATTTAGCAGTGTAAGACTAGAGGGAGAGCACCTAGTCATCACCACCCACCGCCAATTCTTGGGCTACTCTTTTAACAACGAATAGTGGGATTGATCGTCACATTATAACGCCCCCACGGCTGGGAGGGCGAGCATGTTAAGCGCGAACCCGCGATCCTCAGATTACGAGTCGCACGCCTCACGCGCTTGGCCATGCCAGGCCCTCTCAGGTAGTATTAAATTAAATCGCAGAATATGGATTGTCCACATTGTTCCTATTGGACATTTACCTGATTAATATATCACAATTAGTATTAAATTAAAGTGAGAATAGATTCTTATGATAAGCAAAATATGTAATATAAGCACACCACAATGTCGTGGTGTTTACTGAAAGAAAACATAATTTAAATTTATTCTTAAACTCTATAAAGTTAACAAAATATTAAGAAGGAAATATTACATACCGGACCAAATACTTCAGCAGTAAGAGCAGGGGCAGGAGCAGCAGCAGGTGCAGCGGGGGCAGGAGCAGCAGGGGCAGCTGCAGGTATAGCTGCTAAGCCAGGAATAGAAAGAATTTCCACATTATTCGGATTTGCTCCGGGTACTATACCAGGTTCGTTAGTCTGAATTTTTGCCATAAATCCCTCAGTTCCTGCAGTGTAGTCCACAATCCTCTTTCGTCCATCTTCGTCGTCTAAGGTGTAAGTTCCTTTCACTTTTCCACTGGTGTCTCCACTTTCAGACCTGGAACTGGACCCAGCTCCAGCAGCTGCGGTATACATGAAGGAAAAGGGAGATGGCTGGAAAAAATTAATAATGTGGACTTAAACATTCAGCGTAAATTAAATGACAAAAATGTATTTATTATCTTATACAGGGTGTTTGGAAAGTTACTGTGCAGTTTTGTCTGTTAATAAATATATTGGTGCACAATGACTTTCCGAACCTGTATAAATATGACACTCATGTTTGAATATTTTTTGTAAAAATATGGGATAACTGTAAGAAAAGTAAATTAATCATATTGTCAATTACTACAAAAATACAGCTTTAATTGTTCTTATATTCTGGTTCTACATTATTCCAGTTATATTACATAAACTCTCTGAAATTTACACAGATATTAGTTGTCAAACCTTACATTTTCGTTCTCATTGTTAATTTTACGCACTACTCTAGTGAGATAGTTGTAAGATTTTGGACTTACAACGCTAAAATTTCGAACTCGATTCCCTGCATCGGACATGGTAAATAGCCCATGAGAGTTTTGTTCTAGAACTAACAAAATTTACAAATAAAGAATAATGAGGATTTTTTTTTTCAGTTAGAGAAGTCTGTTAGCTTATCCGGTGTTTCTTGCAAGCTTTTTTCTCTAAGGAACTTGTGAAGTTATTTCATGCACCGACTCGGCATGGCCACGTGATTAAGGCGCTCGATTCGTAATCTGAGGATCGCGGAAACAAATTCTTATCGCACTAAACATGTTCGTCCTTTCAGCAATGGAAAAGTTATAATGTTATGTTTAATCTCACTTTTCGTTGATAAAAGAGTAGCCCAGAGTTTGCGGTGGATGGTGAAGACTAGCTGCCTTCTCTCTAATCTTACACTGCTAAATTCGGGACGGCTATCGGAGATAGCCCTCGTGTAGCTTTGTGTGAAATTCAAAACACATTAAATCAATTTATGCACCCAAACACAAATAAGTTCAATGCCACATAACTATATTACTCGACAGCTGTGTTTACTGAACCGAAATAATAAATCCCTGTTTCATTGAGACTTGTTAAACATTTATTTTGCTAAAAAATTCGAACTTCAAAGCAAGTAATCTACCTTAATTATTAAAGGAGCAAATTTAAAGTAAATAACTTGTTTTGTTTTAAATATATATATATACGAACTTCGTATTCTAAACCGCCTCTAGAAATGATTTAATAATATTTCATTTTGGGTAAACTATTTTATCATTTATGCTAAGTGAAATTAAAAGTATTTTTTTCAAGAGCCAGTTATCCACACCGCTGTTTATATCTCATAATTTTGCTATTTTTTCGTCTTCTAAATTAGTTCTGACGCGGTATGGCCAGATGGGCTAAGGCGTTCGACTCCTAATCTAAGAGTGGGAGGTTCGAATCCCCGTCGCAATAATCTTTTTCGCCCTTTAAGCTGTGAGGACGTTATAAGTGCCGGTCAATCCCACTATTCGTTGGTAAAAGAGTAGCCCAAGTCTTACACTGCTAAATTAGAGACGGCTAGCGCAAATGCCCTTGAGTAGCTTTGCACAAAAAACAAACAAACTAGATGAGCTTGGATGATAGCGAAACGATCAGAAAAACAGCTCTTAACTCATAACAGTATATAAGGGTCATTCAAAAAGCACTAGTTTGTGCATTGTATTGCAGAAATGCCACAAATTAAATCGCAGAATATGGATTGTCCACATTGTTCCTATTGGACATTTACCTGATTAATATATCACAATTAGTATTAAATTAAAGTGAGAATAGATTCTTATGATAAGCAAAATATGTAATATAAGCACACCACAATGTCGTGGTGTTTACTGAAAGAAAACATAATTTAAATTTATTCTTAAACTCTATAAAGTTAACAAAATATTAAGAAGGAAATATTACATACCGGACCAAATACTTCAGCAGTAAGAGCAGGGCCAGCAGCAGGGGCAGGAGCAGCGGCAGGTGCAGCGGGGGCAGGAGCAGCAGGGGCAGCTGCAGGTATAGCTGCTAAGCCAGGAATAGAAAGAATTTCCACATTATTCGGATTTGCTCCGGGTACTATACCAGGTTCGTTAGTCTGAATTTTTGCCATAAATCCCTCATTTCCTGCAGTGTAGTCTACAATCCTCTTTCGTCCATCTTCGTCATCTAAGGTGTAAGTTCCCTTCATGTTTCCACCGGTGTCTCCACTTTCAGACCTGGAACTAGACCCAGCTCCAGCAGCTGCGGTATACATGAAGGAAAACGGAGACGGCTGGAAAAACTAACAAAAATAATAAAACCTGTTCTTTAATACGTGAAACGATCAAAATATCCGCAGGAAATAGCCAAATACATACACTAACTAATAAGGTATTTGTACAAAATACATTCAAGTTTTTACAAATATAGTATTATTTACATTAATTTCCCCTTTAAAGGTGCAATATGAATCCAGATATGAAACTTGGTATTTTTAAATTGTAGATACCGTCTTGTTTAAAAAATATCAAACAAATATTATTAAATATCCTTTAAACTAATTTCAATTGATAAATTAATTAATGTAATTGTTTTTTGTGATCGACATTTTTGTGCAGAACATCAAATTGTCTTTGTCAGAAAAATACGTTTCAGTGCAATAATACAATATTCGGGTATAATATTTCTTCATTTTAAAACAAGTTAGGTTACTGTTAAGTATTTAAGTTCGTGAAACACCATTCATTTAACAAATTAATTAATAGGTACTACTGTAAATGTAGCTTCTTACCGGGGCTTGAGCGGGTCCTGCATCTCCTTCAACAGTAACTTGAGGTATTCCAGCAGCTCCCTCAAGAGACAAAATCTTGACATCGGCTGGATTTTCACCAGGTTTTATCCCTTGCTCGTTGGTGTGGATGAGAGCTGAGAATCCTGTTTTGGAGGCAGTGTAATCAACTTTTCTCCGTTTTCCATCTTTGTGTGTCAAGCTATAAGATCCTGTCACTTTTCCAGATGATTGTCCACTCTCTGATCTTTGATGAGTTCCCTTACCGGAAACAGCACTGTACATGAAGGAAAATGGGCTGGGCTGAAATGATCAAGGCAGTTTAATATTTCACGTTTTTAAATGCATATATAAAAATATTATTACATTATTTTGCTTTTAATTTTCCTGACGGTAAGTTCATAGACAAGTACTTTAAAAAGGCTTGCATACTGTGTTGTAAAAGACTATTTATATGTTCGTGTTAATTGTTAAGTAAATCCATGGCTCAAAGTTCTTTAATTTCATATAAGAGCTCCAATGTAACATATTTGCAACATTCGAATTTAAATATTTGTTATAGTCTGCTTTTCAAAAGTTAATGGTCAGTTTTGAAATAAACCTTCTTATTTCTTTTATTACCTATTTATGGAACCTTTTACTGGAGCTTTCAAGAAAAGTTTTTAATCTTTTATATTCTCTGAAGTACAAAAGTCTATGTGCTGAATTTCAAGTTATTTTGATGAAATGATGTGAAAAGTTTCAAAATTGAGTGAACAAAGAAATGGTTTCAAAAATTTGCACAACTTATGATCATTTGATAAATATTTTATACAATTGAAAAAAGTTTTAACACGCTGCAGGTTTCACAGTACACAAAGTTTCTTCGGTGGTTTATTAAAACTCCTATAGCTCAAAAGAGTTTATGCTTCTAATATTTCAGGTTGGATCCCTATCATGTGCACAACGAAGATAGCCATTGTTCAGCCTTTTATTTAAATTAATTAATTTTTGTTTAAAAGGTGTTATATTAATGGAACACCTGTATTCCCTGCTATTTCTGAGCTCTTGTTTTTATATATTAGCAAACCTAATACATTTAAAAGATTGAAGTGCAAAATGAATCTATACCACTGATATTAAGATTCTCTTTGTTAGGTAAATCATATTAAAAATAGTAGAAAGTAATTTTGTTATGATACACATTAATTTAACGTTCAATAAACGTTACTTTCTACTTTCTTACGCTGTTTAAGTTTCATATGTTTTTTCTTTACTTAGCAAAAAGAAACAAATAAATGTTTATTGTTTTTGTTTTTGCTTCTGCGCTAGCCTTTCCTAATTTAAAAGTGTAAGACTAGAGGGAGAAAAGCTAGTCATCACCACCTACCGCCAACTCTTGGGCTACTCTTTTACCAACGAACAGTGGGATTGATCGTTAATTACAACGCTACCAAGGCAGAAAGGGCTAGCATGTTTAGTGTGACATGGATTTGAACCCTCGACCCTCGTATCACGAGTCGAGTACCTTAATCGCCTGGCCATCCAGGGCCATTTTTGTAAAGTCAAGCAACGAAGACATTGGTATGGATTAATTTACAATGGTGTCATAATTGTGTGGATTAATATGAATATTTTTTAGGAAAATAGTGGTACCTATACTATAGACAATGTAAAAGAAGATGAACATTAAAGTATAACAATAAGCCAGTTGAAGAGATAAAATGTTACTTTAGACTAAAGTATTTGCGTCTAAAAAAAACATTTTAACCTGATACCTTTGGTGGTAAACATTACGTGAATACTTTACTAAGCCACATTTATAAAATAGCTTAATCTAGAATTTATAAGGCATATTGACAATTACTTTTTACTTTAAGTTAACATAGTTTATCTTTTGCTTTTAGTATTAAAATATATATATTGTAGTAAAATTATCTGAGAAATGTAAATATTAAGATTACTGAAGAGTCAAGAATTCCTTGAAATAAAAGAAATCTTGATAAATAGAGGCAATATGCATCTGTGTAATTAATCTCTCCATCTACAACTGAGGAAATGACTTAAGTGAGAAAAAATAGAGAAAAAATTAACATGGTTTTTATATTCACCTCTCCAACAGGGGCAGCTGGAGCAGAAGCAACAGGTGGGGCAGCTTGAGCAGGTGGTGGGGCAGCTACGGGTTTGTAAGCATGTGGCACCAGATGAAGGAATATAGGTGCGCCACCTGGCGGAAATCCAGTGCTGGCGCCTAGCGCCAACATGGAACAGAAGAGAATTATCTAGAAAAAAATATCAGATAACTGAAACATTTCTCTTTTTGATTCATATTGGTTAAATGTGATTTTTCTACACTATTATCCTTTTATAACTTTGTTCTTTTTACATTTGTCGAAAACTGCTTAACGAATCAAAGCTTTGAAAGGTTATAACTTATTTAGATGTTTTTACTCTTCTTACAATTCAAGGATAGTGGTTGTCTTAACGTCAATGTTTAACATGTGTGCCGAGTTAAACAAGAACAGCATTTTGGTATTAGAAGTTCGTTTATTTCTGGTATTAAAATATCTTAACGTCAAGTAAGCTGTAACTTAATAATGTTAACAATCAATCACTTAGACCTTTTTATACCATGCATTTATTCATTTTTCTTGTCAAGAA
This sequence comes from Carcinoscorpius rotundicauda, assembly GCA_011833715.1. Lineage (NCBI taxonomy): Eukaryota > Metazoa > Arthropoda > Merostomata > Xiphosura > Limulidae > Carcinoscorpius > Carcinoscorpius rotundicauda. The sequence continues at coordinate 87,572,696 of CM022393.1, read as the reverse complement.
AAAATATTAAACAGTATAATGTCAGCTATTTGTAATTTAAATCTGGTTTCTTAATGCTAAAGCCAGATTTTAAAATGTCTCTAATTATTTAATTACACAATTTTCCAAAAGAAAAATTCGAGTATATGTTTTCTAACTATTGATATTTTCATATCTTTGTTATTCTAATTAATCAGAATTAGTGTTAAAAACGTTTTGGGTCAAATGTGGTAATGTCAAAGGTGTACAATGCTTCCTATTATGCACTAAATCTTTTATTTTCATCTAATCATTTGACTTCAGAAATGTCAATTTTTTATCATTAACTGCTAATAGCGAATATTACACATATTTTAATGTACCTCTTAATACTATTATTGAAATTCCAATACCGCTTAAAATAACTCATAATATCCTAGAAATAATAGCATTTTCTATTTTATCAAGTAGGCAAAGGCTCATAATTACTTAAATATTTAAGTTTCTTGAGAAGTCCTTATAAGTTATGTTTGCCCAACCTAAACCACAGAGTGATAATATCTTAGGGGGAAAAATAGCGCAAAAATAGTTTGAATTTATCGATACCCACAAACCTGACTATAACAAAGGCTTAACAGATGATTTAATAAACTAAGTTATATATATATGTGTACAACTACTATACATACCCTAAAGACCATCCTGAGGTGTTCTACCTTTCTTTCTCTCCGGATGGTTGATGTCTTGCTCACTCATACGTTGGCTCCCTTTTATATACCTGGACAGTGCAACATCTTTGGTATACATAGAAGGACGACAAGGTTTTTTTTTATTATTCCTGATGATGAGGATGATTTAATTTCCATAAGACTGTCTTTCGGCCAACAAGATGACGAGACCTTGAATGTAGTATATCATAGCTCATCCTCCTAGCTACCCGCAAGGTGTTCACGTGAAAGGTGACGTCGTCTGTTTCACCTTGTGCACACTTGATTTTCTTTACAACATCATATTTTTCCTTAATCTACTTTAATTCCATTGACTGTATTCTAAGACATTCTTCTACCTTTAATGCTCCGATTTTACGTAGGGTTTCTTAATCAACTCCCCTACAAAATGGCAAAGTTTTCTTCAATAGTAAATGCCATTACAGACCACTTCCGTTTTGCGAAAATTAGAATCCAATAGTAAAACTCGTATCTTGAATTCAAAAACCGTATTAAAGACAAGATATATCTATGAATATATTTCAAGATATTAATCTTATCCTCTAGTTTCATAAACAACGTCCAGATGTCGTCTTTAATGTAATTATACGTTGTTAGTATTGGTATTGCTGCGCGGTCAGAACGTCGTTGTAAGAGACTATGCTTAACGCGATTTCAAATATGCGATTCATTACAATAAAATTAATGAACAATTTATAGTAGACTACATCATGACCACATTTCTCCAGTCTTATTTCAGTCCCACAGCGGGTTAGTGATAATTTTAAGAACTTAAAATACTAAAGTCTGGGTCTCTATTACCCGCAGTGGGCAAACAAGGCGCAAATATTTCTTCCACTGTGGAACTTCGCAATAAAACAAGAACCTGTGTTTTCATAAAGCAAATAATACACATAAAGCTTTTTAGCTCTATGAAGTGTCTTGAACGATATAACTTTTATTAACAAAATTTTATATTTGTCACTATCAGCTGGCAGTTAAGAAGACTTAGCTTTAAAATCTTTCTAAAGTATGCTTTCGAGCAATAAATTACTTGTATACAAAATATCAAATATGTTTTAGTTAAAAGGAAACATCTTGACTTTAAACATTCTGTTTTTCTAATTATTCGTATTTGCTTATTCGTGAGATGTCCTAGCAGAAACAATTTTCGAGAAAAATACCTGCGGACACTCTTCTCATAAGTATTTCCCGAATGATATAACAGTCAGTAGCTACAAAGACATTATTTAAGAAGTGAAGTAGACGTCAATTAGAATACAAAATAGCGTTCGTTATACATAGCTTAAATTTTGCAATGACTTCAAACAAACTTTAAATTAAGGTTTTGCTCGAGGCTACTGATTGTGATTCCAGAGTGACTTAGCTGAACAAGATATCCATTCATTTTGTTTTAAATGCGTTGTACTCTGCACGCAAACAAATCTACTTCGTATTAACACACACTTGAATTTTCATTAATCTCTGCCGCTGAAAAATAAGCATAAGAAGTAAGCCTTATATTTTTCTAATTAATCGAATGAAAATAAGCACGCGGTAATCGAACTCAGGAAATACTAGACAGGTGGGAAATGAGGGATTACATTTAAACCATCAGTTTCTTTTCTCGAGTTTTGAATTCAGACTTGATTAAGTGGTTAAAGTGTCGGGTTGCGAGTCAAAAGATTCAAGATTTAAACCTACAGTACGCTACTAAATAAACTTCATACCCTAAGCTGCGAATTCGTTATAAGAGTTACAGTCAATTTGCTTATTTGGCTAAAAGAACTAGACAAAGCTTTTGTGGCGGCAGTGACTCAAAATTAGAAACATATATAACAGATTCCTAGCGGTCTTCTACATGTTCGCTGATCTCAGATGTTCATAAAGTATCATTTTCATTTACAATTCCAATGTCAAATACCTGACTTTGTGCACTATCTATGTTTATGGGTGGGATAAACAGATGAATTGAGCTATTAGTGATTCTGGGCATAGAGTATATTAACAAATAGAGTGAAACTACTTTGATATACCTTGTGCACATGTTGCGTTCATTTGTGTTGGTTACTTAGTCCGCGTTGTAAGACAGTAAAGTTCTCACGCGGATTGAATACATCAGTCAGATATAATAAAATTTATTGTTTATTTAAGGATATTTAAATATATATATATATATATACAGAGAGAGAGGTGTTGAATGAAATACAATATGATTTTTGTAATTTATTCAGTAATACTGATTTCTTACTCCTTAAGTAAACAATAAAGATTCAACATGACATAAAATTGAATTGATAAAAGAAGGTTGTATACAATGATATTCTTTACCATTCGTCATCCAAAGGTTTTGTGTTTTTCTTTACTTGTTGAAGATATGTTGACCGCAAAAACCTGCTTCAAAGATTAGTTTCAAGGTCTCAACACAGATGCTCGATAGCACTTAAATCTCTTTTTTGATTTATTTTAATTATTTAGTTTCTTAGAAACAATAAACACCAAGAAAAGGACGAAAACAACATTGAAACAAAGATTAATATAGAGAAACTGAGGAACTTTTGGAAATGTAAAAACAAATCACTAATCTTATTATTAGTAATCAAAATGATGAATTGTAAAAGGAAAAGAAAGGGTTAAAGTTAATCAAAAATTTGTTTTCAGATTTTCCATCTCTACATTAAATTTTATTTAGTTTCATTTTTTAGGAATGTTTGTTTTTTGAATAACGCACAAAGCTACTCGAGGGCTATCTATGCTAGCCGTCCCTAATTTAGGAGTGTAAAACTAGAGGGGAGGCAGCTAGTCATCACCACCCACCGCCAACTCTTGGACTACTTTTTTTTTACCAACGAATAGTGAGACTGACCGTAACATTATAACTCCCCCACGGCTGAAAGGGCGAGTATGTTTAGTGCGACGCGGGCACGAACCCGCGCCCCTCGGATTACGAGTCGCACACCTTACGCGCTTGGCCATACCAGCCAATAATTTGTTTTCCGTCAATCGTATTAAAATTCTCACTCTGTATGCCAGTAGTGGGATTCGAACGCACGCATTCTCACCAAGACCAGATATTAAATCTGGCACCTTAACCACTCGACCATCCTGGCGATGACTCATTTAAACTTCCAAAACATCTTTTCCAAACATATTTTGTATTTTAGTTCTAATACTCCTCATTTTCTTGTTATCATATCAGGTCATCTATTTTAGTATGAATCACTATTGGATAAAAGCGTTATGGCTATGTTATCTAATTACTATTTCAGTTTGATTTTAAGTTTATAACATTGACAGCCATAAAAATCGCCCATTTAAAACAACCTTCAATACGTCTGAATATTAACAATCACTGTTTCAAAGTATTAACTAAATAAAACCTAGAGTTTATTGAACTTATATACAATTTTAAGAAATGAATCTTAATTTTACATCTTCAATGAATTTTCATCGAGGTAATAATGTAAGTGACTTTTCCAAACAAGCGTACAAAAATGATGAACATTATTGCTCTAATTCTTTAACAGGACTCTTCTGTTTGGAGTCCGAATGATTTCTTTCTGGTACTGCAAACAACACTAATGTGTGTGCATAAAATGAACGATGTGCTACTTTCACAATATAATTAGATTTCAGGGTAGGCTGGTTGAGATCCTGATGTGTAGTAAAACCGAATCGGGTATACTTGTGCCCTACGCTTGGTATTGCTGGCGAACAAAAATATAGTGTGTGAAAAGGAAAACAAAACAAATTACGATAAAAATATTATAAAAAACGAGTGTGAATGGATGTATACGCACCTTTGTTAGTTATAGTAACATAGAAAGTGTGAATAGTATAAATATATTGAAACCAGAAAGTCAAAACTACAAAAACTGATTTATTTGAAATAAAAAAATATCCCTAGTTTGGATCAGATTAAGATAGTTATGGTGATTTGTCAAAGTGGAAATAATCACCCACACCGCCAATTCTTGGGCTACTCTTTTACCGAGGTGGGATTGACTGCAATTATAACGCACTTACAGCTGAAAGTGCAATCATATTTGGTGGGACGGTGATTTTAACTCACGACCCTCAGACTGTGTGAAAAGCGCTCTATCCATCTGGGACAAAAAAATGAAAACACAGTTTGTTTGTTTGTTTGTTTGTTTCTTTGAATTTCGCACAAAGCTACTCGATGGCTATCTGTGCTAGCCGTCCCTAATTTTGCAATGTAAGACTAGACGGAAGGCTGAAAGTGACTAGTAGTCATCACCACCCACCGCCAACTCTTGGGCTACTTTTTTACCAACGAATAGTGAGACTGACCTTAACTTTATAACGCCCCCATGGCTGAAAAGGCGAGCATGTTTGTTGCGATCCTCCGATTACGAGTCGCACGCCTTAACGCGCTTGACCATGCCGGGCCTAAAAACACAGACAATGAAGAATAATCTAATATACGATCTACATACTGAAAGGAAACAACATTATCTCTAAACTGACTCATTAACAGTCATTTTGAAACAATTTATCTAAATGATAAAATAACTGCGATTAGGACTTTAGAATAATGCAAATAAGTATATATATGTATGTTAAAACAAACCATGTCCTTGTTCTAGATGACAGCCATTTTTAAGTTTTCTTTGCATCAACCAAAATGTTTACAAGATGCTTGTCAAGAATCCAGTAACATTCAATGATGATTAATGGGCAGTTTGACAAGTCATGTTGGTAGTACTTCAAGGACTATAGAAAGCCTGTTAGTACCTGTTTTGTTTTAAAAAATCTACGGATAAAACCCTGGAAAAGATCTTGTTCGTTTGAGGAATCGTTTCATATGTTTTGAAATTATCGTTCGCAGTTTAATCCAACAGGATGTTAGCTCTCGTTACTTTGTTTGTTTGTTTGTTTTGAAATTTCGCACAAAGCTACTCGAGGGCTATCTGTGCTAGCCGTCCCTAATTTAGCAGTGTAAGACTATAGGGAAGGCAGTTAGTCATCACCACCCACCGCCAACTCTTGGGCTACTCTTTTACCAACGAATAGTGGGATTGATCGTCACATTATAATGCCCCCACGGCTGGGAGGGCAAGCATGTTTAGCGCGAACCCGCGACCTTCAGATTACGAAGCGCACGCCTTAACGCGCTAGGCCATGCCGGGCTCCCTCTCGTTACTTAAATAAATAATAACTCCTGGAGAAGATGGGGCTCTCATCTTAAAATCAAACAGTTTTGTACTATTCCACTTCATCGTAACTTACACATAAAAATTTAATGGCACGAATAAAATAATTGTTGTTTGTTGTTAGAGCAAACTTTAAGCAATCTGTTGTGTCAACCGCGAGGAATCAAACCCCGAATTTTAGCGTTGTAATTCCGAAGACTTAACTTTGTCCCATTAGGGGGACGAAAAACAACTAGCTTGACTATTTATAGAATCAAAACCGATAAAGAATGAAACAACCTAAGAAACATACTCAACCTTGCCAAATTAGACAGCAAATATAATTCTAATCACCATTTTAATCATACACACAATTTTGTCTTATATACAATGGAGCACCTTAAATACATTATGCTGTTAATAAGATAAACAATATAGCTGATATTATTCATTAAGAACAAAAGTTTATGGAGGATTGGGTGTTTTCTTAAACAAACAGCGACAGAATGGACAAATTGTGCTCTGCCCAATAAGAGTATCGAAACCCATTTTTGGTGTCCTATGCATATATACTAAGACACTGGGGGTAGTGTGGGAACTTATCAGAAAACAAATCAACATAGAAGGGAAAAAAACTATGAAGAACATATAAAGGTAATAGAGGGTGTGGCTTCTCACGGTGTATTACTCTTGGAATTATCTCTTACATTGATCTGACTTACTTCCTAATTGCATGCATATTTTCAAGATCAGTGCTATACTGAACCAGTACCATGGATTAATTATACAATATCAGTCATCATCTACGTAAATTGTTATAGTTTCTTTGTTTAAGTACAAATCTTCAAAGTTGACTGTCTGCCCTGTGTCTAGAGCATGGCACGAACTCCGAATTCTAGCATAAGGTTCTCAATTTTAATTATCGTTGATAATTGGGAGGCGGGATATCGTAGGAAAGTCTTTGTAACATTTCTTCTTCAGCGATAATAATTTTTTGAAGCCGATAAAATTATAAATTGAATGAAATAAAAAAAAATGCATTTAATCTGGAGCAAATCTCTGTTGACTACTTTCGTATTTCAAGGAGTACGGATGATTAACTACATTATATTAAAATGATTTTGAATAAGCAAATAAGCAAATCACATGACCACCACAATAGAAATGAAGTTTCGATGGAACGGCATGTATCAGGACAACATTTTGAGATTATTTGGTGTTTCGTAAGTTGCACGATGTCACGGAAAATTTATAGCTCTTAAAAAAGGTGCATTAACAACTCATTCTGGTGCAAAATATTCATACACTCAGATCATAAAGACGCGTTCATGCGTATAGTTTAGATTTTTCAGAATGGAAATACCCACGGAGGCATTGGAAACAAAAAAATACGGATCATCTCGTATCACCAAGACTTGTAACAACTCTTACCCCAACTACGATAAGTGTGACATTTTTTTAATACACGAGAATTAAAGAATACAAAGGTCAGTGTCAAAAGATATTCGTGTGTCTTAGGTACCAGTAGGCAACATAATCAAGATGATTCTCTGATTGAGAAAAACAGCAACAACAAAGAAAATCACAACCCATATCATATGTACAAAAGCTGCTTCTATAATATATCTATTTAACTACGGCATATCTTAAACAGCAGAAGAATGAAATGCGTATTAAAATCTATGGACAAAGATGTTTTGAATTTCTGTGTGACTGACTGTGCTGTTGAGACGGACACTGGGAAATCATTATCTTTCTTCACTAGATGGGTTATTGAAAGCAAGCAAAGGAGAATAGAGAGCTTTTGACGTGACAACTGCACAAAGGGTCTTTTCAAAATGAAAACTATGCTTCAGGACTCTTATCCAGAAGCTCAGTCGTCAGATAGAGCGTAACCATGGCGTAGTGCAGCTCCAAGATTGTTTTAATACAACATAATATACACATGTGTTCTTTAAAGCTTCAAAAGAAAAAAAATACAGTTGTCTTTAATCTATAAATTCTACACATTTCAATAATTATTCCACACATTGTTTTACAAAACCAATAATTAAAATTCTAAAGTACTGTGTTGTTATGGATACATGTATGTTGATCCAAAATTCGTTAATGTACTTTATTTATCGAATTAAAAGTTTGAAATATGAAAATTCCTATTCATAAAAAATAACTTATAAGGATAAAGTCATGTAAGGTAGAATAAAACTATTCTGATATCCAGGTATTTGAAAGCTATCTTTGTCGAACTGTATCATGTGTATATATACACACTGATTTACGTTCTTGGTACGTCTGAGGTAAGGCAGAAAAACGGTATGTTTCTCAATTAACTGAAACGCAATGTGAGCCCTGAAAGAAATTCCTGTTCTCAAGGGCACTTGCAATTGGATAAAGCGCCCTAAAAACCCTGAGAATTAGTGGAGCAAGGTGAAATATAGGCAGGTTTATACGAGTTCTACTATCAGTGTGGTTGTTGACTTATTTATAGCCTTCCTTCCCTTGCTGTGCAAGATGAATCTGTAACGAGAACATCCACGTGACCTCAACTGGAGATCCGCACGAAAGGCTTCTGAATTCATGCAACACGGGAACTGTCTTAACCTATTAAATCGTCTCACGTTGTAACAGCGGTACGTTTACGTGCTTACAATGGTAAAATCCAAAGTTCGATATCCGCGGTTGACGAAGCAGATTGCCCGTGGCTAAAACAAACAAGACGAATCGTATAAAATCGTAGAAACACGTTTGAGTGCGAATCAAACGTTTTTTTCTGCCACTCAGAGCTTAAATTAAAATACATGATTACGTGAATACTAGTGAAGCTGGCAAAACTTCTTAACTGTTAGTGATAACGATACAATAATAGCGGGAAAAGAACAATAAGGGATTAAGACAAGAAAGATTTTCAGTTGTTACGAACTTTGGTTAACGCTACCAAAAACAAGAAGTGAATGGCCCGGCATGGCCAAGCGCGTAAGGCGTGCGACTCGTAATCCGAAAGTCGCGGGTTCGCGCCCGCGTCGCGCTAAACATACTCGCCCTCCCAGCCGTGTGGGTGTATAATGTGACTATTCGTTGGTAAAATAGTAGCCCAAGAGTTGGTGGTGATAACTAGCTGCCTTACCTCTAGTCTTACATTGTTAAATTAGGGACGGCTAGCACAGATAGCCCTCGAGTAGCTTTGTGCGAAATTCCAAAACAAACAAACAAGAAGTAAAAAGCTGCTCAGTAAACCGATATTAACCTGATTGGTATTTAAAACTATGTTGTGAAATTAGAAGATAAAGAATATGGGACGTAACTGGTTCAGCAAGTGTGACCTCGAATTCAGGATAAGTATCTTTCATGTTGGGGTATTCATTTAGAAAATAAAGAGCAATCACACAGAAGTTTGTGTGACTTAATTTCGAGAAACGAGAGCTACTCCACAGATGGGTTGTATAGTAAGAAAACCTTAATAATTACTGGTATAAGGCTACGAATTAAAGACGGGTGCTTATGTAAAGGCTGTAATAAAACATAAGTAAAAGGTGCCTAGATTTCCGAATTTCTACACCTTCACATACATAACTTGCGCGTTTCTTATTCCAAACTTTTGCCCCCCAGTGGCTCAGCCGTATGTCTGCGGACTTTACACGCTAAAATCCGGGTTTCGATACTCGTGGTGGGCAGAGCACAGATAGCCCATTGCGTAGCTTTGTGCTTAATTCAAAACAACAACAACCAGACTTTTACTGTAATTCTAAAAAAACAACCAATAAAACTCAGGTCTTAAACGTTTTCAAGTTTAAAATTCGTTTGAGAGCAGTCAATTTTTTTATTTTTATTCATAACGTACTGATTAGGTTAGCAGTTTTTTTCGCTTCTTAATATGATTTGTTTTTCATTCTCTTTATGAACAGTAAAGTTTCGCTATTTAACTCGAGAGAACTCATTGCATGAATGAAACGATTTTTAAAATTTCAAAAATCTTAATGCGTGCGCGTATAAAAATTAAGAAAAAATTCCTTTTCGATAGGAAAGTTTTTAACATATTGTTAAAGTTTGCACTATGAACAATAAAGTAAGTGTTGAAACATTTTATTTTTTAAATCAAATTTTTATGAATATTTTACAACAAAGCAAACTTTCAGATTTCAGATGAAGAATAACAAATACTGCTTAAAATATTCAATTTTTCATACACTTTAGAGCTTTTTGTTTTTGTATAGTTTTTTTTTGTTTAGAATTAAGCACAAAGCTACTCAATGGGCTACCTGTGCTCTGCCCACCACGGGTATCGAAACCCGGTTTTTAGTGTGTAAGTCCGCAGACATACCACTGTGCCACTGGGGGGCGTTTTTGTATAGAATTTCGCGCAAAGCTATACGAGGTCTATCAGCGCTAGCCGTCCCTAATTCATCAGTGTAAGACAAAAGGGAAGGCAGCTGGTCATCACCACCCACCACCAACTCTTGGGGTACTCTTTTTTTACCAACAAATACTAAGATTGACCGGAAAATTATAACGCCCCAGGGCTGATAGGCGAGTATGTTTGGTATGACGGGAATCAGAATCCGCGACACTCAGATTACGAGTCAAAAGCTTTACCTCGCCTGGCTATGCCAGACCTATACATTAGAGATGATAGCATTTTTAAGAACGTTTGAAACTGCACGGTTTCTGCAACATTGATACAGCATTCTTGAGATTCAAAAATAGTGCTATAAATTTGAATTTTTTATCCTAAATGTTATCTCATATAACACAAGAGTTAAGCGGGCTCTACAAAGGTACTTAAAGCTCAAGCTTAATCATCCATATTCTGAAACTTTTAAACTTCTGCTACCCAATATGCAGCTATTCCTGACAAAATAACAATATTTATCGTTACGGATATAATTCACTAACAGCTAAAAGTGTGGAGCATTCTGAGCGGCATATTGTCGTGACTCAAATATTGGAGTTTCCCATTCACTTTCTGCAAGGATAACCACTAGGCTCCAACGGCACAGAAAAAAAAAATGTTTAAAGAAAAGCGTATTATTTTTTATGTTTTACAAATTTTGAACTGCACAAAGTAAAAATGTTAGGCGTGTTTCATTTTAGCAAAACCACAACAAGCTTTCTGCTCTGTCCACCGAAGGGAATCAAACTTCCTGTTTCTAGCATCGTAAATCTCGCTGTCCCATCGATGTACTGAAATATTACGTTATATTTAATAGGTTTGAAAATGTTATCTTCTTTTGTCACAGGTCATTAATATTCATGACGAGTTTCATGGGAGGAAGAAAAATGACTGTTGTTGGTTTCAGTGGAGCCACACTTGTGTTATTAAACCAGATTCCATTTGCTTGTAGCGGCTCATCCAGGTTTGCTCTGTCAAGGATAAAACAAGGTTATTTAAGTAGATCTGAATCCATCGTGATGTAGCGGAAACATCTGGCACACTTCCCACTCATCAACTACAGACATAGGCTTCTTAAGGGGATATTCAGCAATTCCAATATTACCTCCATAGGTGCGCTTACGATGAAATTTAATACCCTCAAGACATTTGATCGTTCAAGTAGCATAGATTTTTATCAAGTTATTTTTCAGAGCAGTTTCTTCATTATTATATACTATTACCGTGGAACAACGTGTGTGCTGGTGAAATCTATTACAGTGCCTGTGTAGTTTATATTGCTTACATTCTGCATTTACGAACAGGATATGTATATATACCACCTTAGATTACAATAATTTTGAAGGTAAATTATTTACTCGTAATCAGCTGTCTGTTTCACAACTTGAACACATTACAACAAGAAAGTTTAGCATCTTATTTGCTCGAATATAATGAGCATCCAATTTTGACATATTAAAATCAATATTTTTTTCCATCAGTTTTACAAAATGTTCTGAATAGTTTTTAATACAGAAAACAATTTTCGACGTATTAATTTTTTTTTGAAATATTACATAGAATATTTATATAACTGTCAATTTTTAAAATTTATTGAGAATTTCATACGTAATAAAACATTTTCATTCATCGTTACGTAAATCCTCGTCATGGTCAGACTCGTCGCTACCTCGGATTTCCTTTATTGAACCTCCGAAGTTTTGAATTTCGCAGGCTATCTGCGCTATTCGTCCCTAAATAAGTATTGTAAGACTAGAGGAAAGGCAGCTAGTCATCACCACCCACCGCCAACTCTTGGGCTACTCTTTTACCAAGGAATAGTGAGATTGACTGTCACATTAAAACAAAGTCCAAATTTGGACTATCCACTTAAGTATAACTCGTGAAGTCACTTTTGATACGTTTTACCAGTAAAACATTAATCGATATTTGTCGCCTTTTAAATAACATTATCACATTTTATTTATCAGTTACTATATTTATTTGAACTTCGCGAAAACTTTCTAAGATAGTTAATTCGGTGCACATTCACTCCCATGTAAGATAGCCCTAGGGTGTGAAAATATTGATTTTATCTGGGCTGGGATGAGCTAGTTATAACAAGGTCACCTAGTAAGTGGGTTACATTAAATACTGGGATTGATAACTCCCAGCTAAACGAAGAGATGATGTATGGTTGCGATAATGATTCACATGTATTGAAACACCCACACCATTGAATTAAATTACTTTATGAAAAAACCGTTATGGTATTGTGCGCACAGGTGTGTTATGTTTTCTAACGAAATAGTTTGTAAAGGGTGAGGTTTTCTAGTAATATTTAATAAATGGTTAAAATGACTGACTGACTCATTTGGCGTTGAAATTTTGCTTTCTGATTAAATTAAATGAGCAAGATTTTAAATATCGTATTTGCCACAATATAATGAGCACTCATCTTGATCCATATAGCTACAGGAAAATTGACTGCGCATAAAATCGCGCACGTTTAATTCTATTGTGGAAAATTTTTATGTTAATTATGTTCATACAAAACAGAATAAAAGCTGATGTCTTAATAAGTTAGCAAAGTACACACAAACAACTATCAACAAAATTCCCAACTGTTAAAGAAGTATCAAGAACTAGTTATAAACTTATAGTTCTATTTGTGTTTTATTTTTTACTTAAATAATAAAATAGTAATTTTCACGGTAAGTATCCCTCTCGATATCACCTAATTCCAACTGCTAATTAATTAATATATTTTGTCACTAAGTATCAATTAGTTTTTCGGATACTACTTTAACACGTGTTTATTTGAGTCCTGAGAAAAATTAGGGTGTTAATTTAGAGAGTGGATACCTATTTTAACAAGAAGAATCAGGTGTTGTCGTTATATACAGTTTCTATTTTCTCAACAGTCTAGATAAGGATTTGGTATCCAGCAAGCTTACTTTGTGAAGATGGTGACCCAACATTCACGTGAGAAAGTAGAGCTGTCCTTATGCAGGTTTCTCTAAATGTGATTAAATTAACTTGTCGAAGTGACACTTCTTTGCAACTCAGCAAATTTTTTGAAGGTTATTTGCAGAATTAGAATCGAAGTAGTCTCCAAAGTCTGTCTACTAAATTCTTTGTTTATTAATACTGTTCAACATGAGAATCATTTAAGGCTTAGTTTTTACTAATATTTTGTTTAATACCGTTTCCGGATATCCAGTTAAATAAAAAAAATCTTCTTACTTCATGAGAGATTTTTGTTTGTATTTCTTTTCGTTTTCACTTTCCAACAACGCATGTTTCCGTTAACCGCTGTTATTGCGTTTATTCTTCTTCACCAACTGGGTTTTCAATCTCGCAGTTTTGACTTACGAGCAAACTGAAATCATTATGGTTTAATGTGAAAGTGTTTTATCTTACAGTTATCTTGAACACTAATTAAAAGCTGTGCAAATACCAAACTTTAAGAGATATGGTACTGTAGAAGTAAACAATGCTGCAGTTCTCCGTGGGCATGGCCAAGCGTGTTAAGGTGTGCGACTCGTAATATGAGGGTCGCGGGTTCGAATTGCGGTCGCATCCAACATGCTCATCCTTTCAGCTGTAGGGGCGTTATAATATGATAGTACATCCCATTGTTCGTTGGTAAAAGAATTGGCGGTGGGTGGTGATGACTAGCTGTCTTCCCTCTAGTCTTACACTGCAAAATTATGGACGGCTAACACAGATAGCCCTCGAGTAGCTTTGCGTGAAATTCAAAAACAAACAAACAAAAACAAAACAATCCTTTAGAAGTTTGGTACTGTAGGAGCAATCAGTATTGTACTTTCGTGACAGGTCAGATAATAAAACTATTTATTTTAACTGAAACAACTTGAAAAACTGATCAGATATGTTTGATAGCAAATTTTGTGTTAATACTAATTTTTGCCGCCTGCGTTCACGATTTGAGATCACGACTAATCGCGCTGCGTTTTATCAGCTCAGAAAAAAATTAACTCGACAACAGTTTCTTGTAAGACACTTTTAACAACACAAACAACAACACTTAAAGAATGTTTCGTTAAAGTTACGTTCATGAATTAATCTCATATGTGTAGAAATATTATAGAAATATTATCTATTATAGAACATTTCCCTTATTTCTGATAGAATATACTGGTATTGCATATATTGCTATATGATATTTGTTTGGAAATCGGTTGTACCTCAAAATACCACATTGTTTCGTGTTTTATACAATGTTAAACAATAAAAAAATCAAAATTTACAAAATTTTTAAAAGAAAATCATGTTTAAAATCACAGAAATACAGGCACATAAATGCAATGTCTGCTGGATGGTAAGTATGTTCTTTTATATACATACATGTAAGCCTTATAGTTTGATTTTAAAGTTGTAAGGCTGTATATATAGAGAGCCGCATGCAGTTTTCAGGCTGTACAGATGAATCCTTGTGTAATCAATGCAGATATAAGACATTGCGCATTGCGTCATAATATAATATAATATACATAATCATTTCTAACATTTCTTATAGTTAATATAATTCCAGCCTCCCTCCACTTCCTACTCTCTACCTGGCCACAATAAGACCGTTTACTACTTTGCTGGAACTGACCAGGTTTCATCAAGGTAAAAAAAATTAATTAACAACTATAAGTTTATTATATTAATATATCTTTCCTCGTGTGTTTCTAATGGAGTTTGAGTTGTGACACTTCTTTACCTCTTGAACTTTAAACTCTGGTATGACGTCACTGATACGTACTTTATCTAAAAATAAATATATCTTTTTAAATAAGTTACATTGCTACAACATTTCAGACTCATTTGCGCTTAGAATCACTTTTGTTCAGACCATCTCCTACTTACAAGATTCTTGACACTTATTATAGTTGGTTCAACTGTTGCACTATCTTTGTGGTTCGCAATCACACAGTGCTGCATATAATTCGACATTTACCATCAGCCATTATCGTGATTGTGAGCTTGATGCTGCCTTTTAAACTGCGGCTTGAATATTTCTGTTGTGGTAATTTCCTAAATATTTGTGTAAAATAGCCGAAATTGATCTTGCAGTGCAAAAATAAAACAAAAATTGTTATCCGATCACAGTGCCGTATTCAAAAGAGAAGGAACCCTGTACATAACATAGGAATAAGTGACACCAATACGGTTAAAACAGTAAGTTAATAACCGCTTCAGTACCTGTGCATTGCCTATAGACTATAAAGCTTCATGTAAACTACAGAGTACATTAAAGCGATGGGCGTCAACAGTTATACAGTCAAATAAATTAGAAACTACTCTACACTCTGTGCTACGTTGCATTTAATATTACTCATAGTCATTTTGGCCCGGTATGGCCAGCTGGCTAGGGCGCTTGACTCGTAATCTGAGGGTCGCAGAATTGAGTCACCGTCACACCAAATATTTCCAACCGTGGGAGCATTACAATGTGGCGATTTCTGATAAAAGAGTAACCAAAGAGTTGGCGGTGGTTAATGATGACTAGTAGTCTTCCCCTTAGTTTGACACCACTATATTAGGAACGGAGAGCGCTGACATCCCTTGTATAACTTTGCGCGAAAACTCAAAAGAAAAACAAACATAGCCATTTTATTTTTAGGCTAGCGAACCTAAAAAATGTTAAATATGAGAAGAAAACCAAATGGGCGATCCCAATTATGAACCGGAACCGAAATTTATGATAAAATGGGATTTAATCCTTTTTGGAATTTACCTCGATTTTAAAGTCAATACGATATTTTTTTGTTTTTTACAACGTCAAGAGAAACTGCCTTTTTACAGACGGTCCTGCTGTTCATGGGCTTAAATGATTGTTGCATAAAGAGTTTCGAAAACAGTTTAATTTCTTCAGTAATTAACCGTAATGCGTACATAAATAAAATAAAACAATTTTAAACCTTATTCCTCTTTATCAGTGGCGAAAACGTCGTCCATAAAGAAAAACACTGAAGATAAAACTGAAATTGAAGTTATTCAAGTATCCCCTGCTAGCATAACTGTAAGTCTACGGATTTACAATGCTGAAATCAATAGTTCGATTCCCCTCAGTGGACTAAGCAGATAGCCAAATGTGGCTTGCTATAAGAAAAACACATACGCTATTTAAATAACAAAGAGCTCCATTCAGGAAATAGATGTTAACTGGTTTTAAAACAGTGCATATTATCTTTTTAGAAAAGGAAAATTTGAAGTTCTATTGGTTCCCCCCCCCAGAAAAAAGATGTGATTAGTCAGCGATAAGTTTCACAGCCACTTGAAACCGTGATAGTAGTTTATAAGCTGGTTAACTTTCAACCTTGTTCTCACATTAACTAAATGGTCAGGTTGGAACCCAGGTTTCAGTTATAGGCTTCTCAACTTTTAAAGGACTGAACAGAAGCAAGAAACCCGTTGCATTCCCCGCCTTATGTGCTTTGTCTAGCTTTTTGACCCAAATAATCAAATTGTCCGTCACCTTTATAAAGCGCCAACAGTTGAAAGTATGTTCAATGATCGATGGCATTATATCTGTAATCCTGGACTCTTTCACACCCCAACAAACAATAACTGGGCCCCTCCATACCAGGTTAAAGTGCATTTTTTCCTTTAGAGGAAGTTGCTATTGTCAAAAGCAGGAAATTAGTTATCTTGTGAAGGTCAACACTATACTTAGAAAGAGCTCTGCTTCCTTCCTAAAGCATTTTCCGCTGACAAGTTTTTCATGGTGTGGAACTGTGTTCTGTGTAAACTATATTTTTGTATAAAGTTAAATGTAACGTCTTTGTAACGGAGAATTGGTATAATATAATTATTTTAAGATTTATGTTTGTTATGATTCGAAATTAATATTTTATGCTAATAGCTGTTATTACTTAAAATCGACATCTAATAAAGTTTTTTTTATAGATTTACTCAAGGCACATAACTGCTTAAAATATGACCGTGCAGAGTAGGCTTGTATAAAGTCAATGGTGTTTGCATGCAATTACAGTCCCGTAAAAACTGTTCTGGTTATAAACAAGCCTCAGGTAAAACAGTTCCAGTCACTTTCATCCTTGAGCATCAAATTGTTCAGAGAATTTCTTCAAGTAAACATCCTCAATTCGAAGGATATAGGACAACCTTGGAATCGTACTAAAGTCTCGCCCAATCACTCTGGTTTCACCTGAAGTTGAATAAGAGAGCATAAATCAAGTCATGTTAATTTATCGATAACAGAAAACAAAAGAGAAAAACGTGCCCTATAATTTCTGAGCCTGTATGTAACAAAGCATGTCTCTGTGTTAAAATAAACAGAGGTGGTACGAGTTTATCTTCTTTACCTAATTAACAAATGCATTTATTTGTTTTTGTTTGATTGAAAACACAAGCACAATGGGATATATACTGTGCCCACGACAGTGTACGTTCATTGAATTGTATTATTATAAACCCTAAACCTGATAATTGAACCACCGTGGTGCTTTAAATTAAACAAAAAGAGAAGATTCTTAAGTTTCAAAATAATAGTACTGTTTATTGTATGCCAATGTAACTACTTCGCAGAGAGTAGATAGATCTCCACTAAACTCAGTGTTGAGGCTTATTGGGTTTATACGGGAATATATAAAAAAATTCAATTCTACATATTTAGCTTTGTGGTTTCCATGTCAATTTTTTGTTATTTTTTTACCACTAAATCTCCCTCCGTTGAAGGATCTTCATCAAATTTTAAATGTAGGTTTATGTTGTCTAGGTGAAGACACATCCAAAATTGCCGTTTAACATTTTGTGTTTTACAGTTTCTGTGGGTGTTTATTTATAATTACACACAATGAAAGCAACTTTTCATGTTCTACTAGAAACCTTTCATTAATCATCAATTAGAATAATTTCTGTCCAGATAAGGGATACTCCAGCTATGTTTAAAATGTAAATTTAACAAGTAAATACAAATTTACAATAAAAGCAACTTTTACGCCAGGAAAGTTCTGATTTTAAAACTTAAAATGTTTTGACCCACAGTAAAAGTTGATGTTATTGAATTACTGAATTAACTGTTCGATTCCTCAGTAAACATTAAATCTGAAAAAAATAAAATCTAGTGTCTTCATTTGAAGAAAGAATAAAATTTAAAATAGAACGAATCATAGTTATTCTATAAGCCTCTGCGACTTTTTGAAATTTTAACTGTGACGGTAACTAACTACTGTAACACTTGACTATTCAGATGACTTTCTCACTTGGAATATGGGTTTACATACAGAATTGTTTCTGGTATTCATACAAACTCCAAATAGTGTACACAGCTATCTGCAAGTAGATCTTACACTAAATTGGTTATTTCACTTTGATAGTTATGTAATTCTCAAAACCACAGCCCAAACCACTTGTTCATTGGTTATAGATAAAGTCGATGAAACGGCAGTCTTCTTAACTGTATCCTTACTCACAGTTTTGATGTAGATACCACATCAAAGTTACGACTTATTTTATTCTTAGCACCTTTGTGAGGATAATGTAGCATTTCCGTATATTTCTCGTTGCTGTAGTGGCGCCAGTCTATAGGTAATGATCTATTTTTGTAATGAGGTTTTATAACCTGTCTCATGATCTCATGATCGATTCTAGATAACATTGTAAAAAATGTTTTCTCAATATTTTTCTCTTCTTGGTGAGCCATCGTTATATAATAATTTGTGTGCCTTTATGAGCATATTTCATACTTCTACTTACTCTATATATTTGCTTAATACCTTAAGCATATGAAATGCCCACAAATGCTTCATTCTTCTCTCGATAAAAAAACCTCTAACGAATCTTTCTGTTTCCACCTTTTCAATTGTACACTAAGCAACATTTACAATAATTTCTTTAATATTCTAATTTATATCAGTCTTTAACTGAATAACCAACTACTTCTTTCACGTTTTTACTCATTAACTATTTTGATAACTAAATTTATCATTAATAAATATATATACTCTCTATTCATTTCTACTAAAAACATCAATCATAAACACTTCTCAGGGTTAGGTCAAACAGCAGTTAGCATATTCTACAGGGTGTTTGCAAAGTCACTGTGCACTTATATATTTATTAACAGACATGTTACAATACAGAATACAGGAGGTGAATATGAATGACAATTATAACCAATGTTGAAAGTGACCCCGTTAGCATCAATACAGACTTGGATCCTTCTTATTTTATTTCTAAACACCGCTATCAGTTGCTGACTTGAAATAGACTGAATGAATGCTGTTATAAAATTGCACAGTGATTTTCCGAACACCCTGTATGATACCTAATCATGAATAACATAATCTTATGTAATTTTATAGTCATCTTATATAATAAGCCATAAACATTATCATTACTATATCATAACTGGATTAATATCATTTAAATGAAACATCAACTCGAAGCCCGTCATATGACAATCAGTTAATGTCTTTTATCTTTATTTCCTTCAGAGCTTTTAGTCACTCTGTCTTCTCTTAAAAAACAAACACTGTTTTATCACTGTTGAGAATCCATTAATATAACACACAGACCTGTCACTTAGCAGTCCCTATCTGGTACAGCGGAAAGTCTTCGGATCTACAACGCTAAAATCAGGCGTTCGATTCCCCTCGGTGGACTCAGCAGAGAGTCCAATGTGGCTTTGCTATTAGAAAATATATACACACCCCACTTAGCAGAATGTTTCAAAGGCTGTAAGTCATAGTCGTATATAATGGGACTATGGTAGGTCAAGTGTCTGTATGCAGAACATTCATAGTTTTCAAGATTCACGTATGCTCCACCTGTCAATCATATGGGAAGCAGTGTTTTCCTTAATCTCTTACAGTAGATCTTGAGATAACTTTGAAACTATAAGTGTCTCTGATGGTCAGTTTAATTCATTTACAATGTGTACATCTACTACTCTGAACACTTCAACTTCTGTTGTGATGGCTCTGTCTTTTCTTTTCTGACAGTTGCATTATCCTAGGTTAGGCGAAACCTAAATACGGTCAACATGACAGTAATTCCTATCATGATCTCGTCTACTTCCTTGTCATTGATCTCATATGCCAATTCCGGTTTCTAATCATTCCAAACTTCCCGTTAAGAATTCAAGAAATGGTAATCCACTCGCGCACTTTAATTCGTTTCCTAACCCACTTCTACTCCAGTTGGAATAACTTGACGAGCATTTTCGTAACAAACGGAGTAAAGCTACTCTAACCTTTATTACGGAATTACAACTTATGATGGGTGCTGAAGTGATTTCTGGATTAGTCACATACTTGAATAGACTTGCTATGTATCTCAACATATTTTCCTTTGTCATTTATAAATACGTCTGATCATTAGTTGAAACAGCAATGTATGTGCTTTCATTTTCTATAGATGAAGCTAACAAGTGGATTAAAGTTAAGGGTAAGGGTATGACCTTATACAATTTGAACATTCTATTGGTTGCTTTCAATGGTATCTTTATAAACGCTCTTAGTGGGTCCCTTACTGCGTCTGTCTTTACGTCAGTCCATGAATGATACATATGAATATGTTCACTATGCATAGGGTTTACAAACTGTATACGTGAGAGGTAATCACATTTCAATTTCTTTTAATACTCTCTCTAATTTACTACTCGGGGTATAAAGTATGAACTCAGTTCCTTACTCGCAGCTGCTTACAATGTTTGTACTAACTTAGTTATGTCCTGCTATTTCCAACCATAAAAACAATAACTGTTGGAAGTTGTTCTGATCCTAGAATTGAAAACTAACATTTCATTCCTGCCTTACGAAACTCAGTCTTACCCTGGTATATATCAAGGCATTTGTAATATTTACTAATCATTTGGTAATTTAACTCACGACTCAAGTGTCTGATTTAATAAATCCATTATAATCGTTTTTTCACCTTTTAAATAAAGCATTTCTCTGGATATCTGTCTCTGATCTTCTATCTTCCAATCAAAAACTTTAAAATGCTTCTATGTACATTTATTAAACAACGTTGTTCTAAAGTCTGATCATAAATCGAAACACTATGTCTTTCAACTCTTATAGCATATCCTCTATCTCAACAAGATATAACCTAACTAATGTCTTATAATTCTTAACCAGTCCTTCCTGTAAAATTTTCACGAAACGTAAAATAGCTGTTCCGTGATTTGTCAGGCCCAGCATGGCCAGGTGGTTAAATCACTCGACTCGTAATCTGAGACTCACGGGATCGAATCTCCGTCGCATCATTCATGCTCGTCCTTTCAGCCGTATGGGCGTTATAATGTGACAGTAAATCCCACTTTTCGTAGGTAAAAGAGTAGCTCAAGAGTTGGTGGTGGGTGGTAATGACTAGTTACTTTCCCTCTAGTATTACACTGCTAAATTACGAACGGCTAGCACAGATAGCCCTCGAGTAGCTTTGTGCGAATTCCAAAACAAACACTAATTTTTTACATTCGAATTAACCCTGGCTGCAGTAACATCATTTTTAGGATTGTGTACAACCACTTGAGGATTGAACATCATTCGTCTTCTTATAGATGGAAAGGTCACTTCTGGTTGAATCAGCACAGGATCACATGATCCAAGGTTATAGTTATCGGTCACTGTTTCAGCTTGCATCATTACTTGGGTATTTTAAACATTATCATCCATTACAGGGACATTAGTTTCACTTGGTCAGCTCCTGTTGTGATACCCTCATTACTTAATATGTTACCAATGTTTCTCTAACTGTATGGTTTCTATCTCTGTCTCAAGCTCACTTGAATCATCATATTTTACTTCTAGATTCTGATCATCTGCCTTGGTTTAACAAGCCACACGTTAATACTGGAAAGGTTTATATCCTCTACTTTCTTTAATCTACTAACATATACCAGCTGTGCGCTCGATCCACAGATTTGTTGGATCTCGAAATTAACTAGACTCGTTTGTTTGAGAACTCTGAAAGAACTTTTCCATAACTTCACTACATTATTTTGGCGCATTTATATCTCAGTACCTTATCCCCCAGTCTTCTGTCATTATTTTTA
The DNA here is from genome assembly GCA_011833715.1 of Carcinoscorpius rotundicauda. Taxonomy (NCBI): domain Eukaryota; kingdom Metazoa; phylum Arthropoda; class Merostomata; order Xiphosura; family Limulidae; genus Carcinoscorpius; species Carcinoscorpius rotundicauda. The sequence goes on along the minus strand of CM022393.1, from coordinate 87,550,478 downwards.
CTTTATTTGTCCTATTTGCCCGTTTTTCTTTGTGCTAAACGGCTTTTGTGAAATCTTCACTTGCTAATTCAAATGCTAATTGAATTCGCTGAAATAAATTCTGCCTTGTAATCATAATCTACTGCGTCATTCACTTTTCTAGAAGTTAATACAGCCTGCATATATCTCTACCATGTAACAGAAAGGATAGACTTTCGATGTAGACTCGTTTTCAGCACTTTTACATGTTAAAAACAGTGAAGGAACCAGCTCGTCCTAAGTTTTCTGATTTCCTCGCAGTACTGAGTGATCATATCTGATAAAGTCATATTGAATCTTTATACTAATGTATTAGCAACTGGATGAAAAGTTGTTTCAATTTTCTTAACACCTAACGTCCTTTGTTTGGTTAGAAATGGCCCCCAGTGGCTCAGCGGTATGTCTGCGGACTAACACGCTAAAATCCGGGTTTCGATACCCGTGGTGGGCAGAGCACAGATAGTCCATTGTGTAGCTTTGTGCTTAATTCAAAACAACAACAACAATAACTTAGAAATGAAGTTACAACCACTATCTGTTTATAAGTACTGGAGCATACTATGTTATTTACAATTGCTTTAGCGATCGTTTCTGTTTTTTGATCAGGCAAACATATTGTCTTTGAAAATTTATACAACTAATTTGCAACCGTTAACATGCATTAATTTCCTGCATACGGTGTAGGCAATGGACCAAACATATCCAGCTATTAATTAAAAAGGCATGATTGAACATGATTTATTGCAAGGGGGCGCTCTTAAAGTGTGGACTTTTATTTTTTTACATTCAATTCAAGAACTGCAATAATCTTTAATGTCTTTTCACATATTTAACTAAAATATTTTTTATTTATTCTGCCATAAGTATTCGAAAAATCTAAATGTGTTGAAGTTGTGTGCCGTGAATAGTTTTCATAATTTTAAGCTGTGTGGTACAACTATCTGTAAGGATATGTCGTTATCGGTTTATTTTACAAAGGGTATCTGATTCTAACGTGCATTTTGTATCTTCTTCCTGTAATATTCTATTTCTTAAGTTATTTATTAACTCAACTTTCCTTTTTTATTAATTACATGATATAAATCTCAAACTGACTCATCCACATTTCCTGTTTTTCCTTTTCTTAGTTTGTTAATAGTCTGTTGTTTTGCCTTGTTTTTTTCAGATTCTGTATTTCCTACTCTAATTCTACTTAGAACATCTAAATAAGAATGTTTGCTACCATATCTGAGTATTATTTGAAAAGTACAGTAATAATGATCATCTGGCTAATCAGAAGAAAATGTCTTTTGATGTCATTCATCATCTTAACGGATGATTCGTAACTCCCCGCAATACAGATAGCAATGGAAAGTTTTAATTCCATTAATACGGTTAACTGTTCATGCTCTGAGACTGAATAATTTAGTTTAGCCTTTCTTACCTGTCTATTTGGACATGCTATAGGATGTTTTTGTTTTTCTATTTCCATCTTACTGTAATAATACTGCCCCATACCAGAACCTGAAACATCTATGCTTTGGAAAATTATTTGATGAGGTCGGGATAGCTTAAAATTAGAAACTTTAATAAAGCATCCCTTAGTTTCTCGAATGCTTCCTCTATTTTTTCTGGCCTTTGAATTTTTGTTTTTTTATAGTTAACTTAGAGAACAATGCAAAATGTGGTATAAACCTTCTGTAAAATCTCACTAATCCTGAAATACACAAATATCTCTTACTGTGTTTGGCAATGAATACTTTTAATAAACCTCTAACTTTTCACAGTCAAGTTTTACACCATCTGCTTAAACATTAAGTTTGCTTCTCGTAGTCTATCAAATACATGCCTTAACCTTATAAAGTGTTCTTCAAAACTTGTAGCAAACACTATAACATCGTCTGAACAGCCAAAACATTCCTATTATTGCAATCTTGACAAAACAACATCCATTAATCTCTATAATATTGAAGGAGCATTACATAAACCAGAGGGCATTCTATTAACCTTATATTTATCTGAAAGTGCCATGAAAGTAGTTTTTGCCTTATTTTCCTTTCTATTTCTACCTGCTAATACCCACTTTGTAAATTCATAGATGAAAAGTACTTACTATTATCTAGCCTATTTAATGTCTCTTGGATATGTGGTACGGATAAATGTATATGACTGTTACTTCATTCACTTTCCTAAAATCCACACTGAACCTTAATTTTCCATCCTTCTTTAGAATTAATACAACTGGAGATGTATAAGGACTACTACCGTTCTCTATCACTTCTGGTTCAAGCATCTCTCTCATACACTTCTTTAATTCAACCATTCGTTTCTCTGGCACTCAATAAGGTCTCTTTGCTATGAGATTGTTGTCATTCAACACTAACTTGTGTTCTAACTTAAATAATTCAAAAATCTATCTTACTATTTATCTATTAGTGTTCCTGACCCTATGCTGTTTTACCGCAGCTAATATTTCTTTGCAATAACCTTGCCTGCTATTGTATTCTTAGGTAGTATTACTCTTTCTTCATTTACATTCAACACCTTTATACATTGTGTTTCTCTATGACACTTTACTAATACGATCTGCTATATAAACTCCTGTTTCTTTTTACTCAATAGGTTCAACTGACACTAATTCATTACACTTAAAGTCAACCTACCTTGGATTCAACAATGAATTTACTTCTCGTAGGTACTTCAGTTATTCATAGGTACTCTTTTTATTTTTTGGAACAGTTCTGTTGGGATTCTCTGTTGCTGATGTTATTTATAAGTGTAAAGTCATCTGAGGGGTTTGGATTTTTATTTTCTTGCTTTAAAGCTCTGTTTTCTATTTTATCCTGCTTTCTATACTTTGTTAATACTTGCTTTACTCTTCGTTTTCTTAGTAATATTACAACTATCACTTTTGTTAGGCTTAGAACTTCAACATGTATTCTTATGAACTAGATTTATATTTTAACACCAGTTATCTTCACCTCTCAAGTCTTGTCATATATCAATATGATTTAAGAAATCAGTGTTTTTGTATTTTGACAAGTAATCTCTAGACTTTCTAATAGAAGAGAAGCCCAAGAGTTGGTGGTGACGACTAGCTGCCTTGCCTCTGCTATTACACTGATAAATTAAGGATTGCTAGCGCAAATAAGCCTCGAGTAGCTTTGCGTGAAATTCGAAACAAACCAAACTAAACTCATATGTATTTAATCATCCTGGAAAAGAAACACTAGCTTACAGCTTTAAAAATCGGGTCTCGATAACTGTGATGGGCAAAAACGATTAGAACAAAAGTTTGCTCTACTTTTAACAATGCAATGAAATTACATTATTGGAAAATTAAACAGTGTACTTAGATAAGGTGGTTTTGAAGCAGAGACAGGTGTTCTCTTTTGCCCCTAAATAACTGAACTAAAAACTCGTTTATATAAATTACTTCATATATATTTAAATATAATGTTCATGATACAATATTTATTTCTTTAAAACTAATTCTAAAACTGTTATTTCAATCACAGGTTGTGTTACTCAAAAACTACTGTTGCATTATTTTTGATTATCACTAATTAGTTTATTTTTAATTATAATCAGTAAACAAAATTTATTTGACATAAGTTATCTTCCATATCTCATTATTGTTTCTCTTTGATTAAACGGAGAAAAACATAGAATTAACAGCAAACTTGACAGAAATGTTACGTTAAGTAACATTGTTACAGTAAAAACATGTCATTGTGTCTATTAATATATTAAAACAAATGATAACCAATTGATAACCATGTTTCTAGCCTCGTTTGACTGGCTGAAGAATGTGATACAGCGTACTTAATCTTGTTAATCTATTATCTGGTTATTACTGAAAAAAAACATGGTTCTGGTTCTTCTATTCTTAAATGAACCAAATATATCAGAGTGAGTATTTATAGTATCTCAGCAACTTTTAATGTATTAACGCTCAAATAAAAGAATAGCATTTCGAAGTCTGATAGCCCGTAAAATTTGCAGTTTGAAAGACACTTGCTCGACTCTGAAAGTAGCTCGTAAATCAGGTTATATGGCTTTTTACCTTAAGCTTCTTATTTAAATGAGTAAGATAATTTGATAACTAGTAATAAAAAACAGCGGGAACTCAGGTAGTTGTGAGGACGATGTATATTAGAAAGCAGATATTTGGTTATATATTGATGAGAATGATAAAGTAAAACATGAAGAGTTGGGACTAGGTCAAGGTCCCAGCTGTTATTTCAGATTAGCTTAGCAAAGTTTTACATGGGATGTACTAACACGAATGGAAAACTGAAATACGAATGATCTGAGATGGGATAAGATCTGAGGTGTTAAGTAGCTTAACAAAGTCTTGTAAAGCATTAGCAAGAAACCAAATATCTGTCCGAATACAAATAAGACTAAACTAAAATACGAATCGGGAAGATAGCCTTTACTAAAAAATTCGTACAAAAGCCTCAAAGGAGAGGATGAGGAGACTACAGGGAGCAAATTGTCCAAGAAAGATAGAGAGTAATGGAAATCGAATAGAGATAGTATCTTCACTAACTATTACTTTAACAATATTATAATATATACTAATACACTCATACCTTTACTTGTTTATGTAAGTATCCATATATATATATATATAATTAGAGAAAATTAATATCGATAAAGTTAGTAAACACAATCAAAAGGAAGGACTGTATCATAAACAGCAAATACAAACCTCTTAACTAATTATATTCGTTCGTTATAACCTAAAAAAAGACAAAAAATAATTTAAAAAATAATAAACCAGAGAACGCTGCACTGATTAAAAATATCCCATGATACAAGCCACAATGTGGGATATAAAACGTACCTTAGGTTTTGGAAGTGATTACAGAAGTCGGACCCACAATGCGGTGGGGATACGTCATCTAACAGTCTAAACCTCCATTCGCCAGCTTCGCATAAGAAATAAAGAAGTAGGAATAGATATAGAAATAGAAATTAGGAGATCACGATGTTGGTACTCAAGCCCACAAGGTCCCACATCTATATCACCCTTTCCTACCTTTAGACAGTTGTGGGAAGATGACTGCTCTCCAAAGTAAAGAAGAAAAAAATAATTGAAAAATAAAAATAAGAATAAGAAACAATAAGATACTATCCCCTGCAGGTAAGTTTCTATTTTATACCAAACTTACTTACACACATATACACGCACAATTATGTTCTTTTATATGTTAGGTTCCATGTTGTTCTCTTTAATATACGATTTGTATTAAAATCGTATTTCATTATTTTAATCTAGTTTCTGTGATAAATTTTGTTCATACACGCTTTTTTATAATATAGACAGTGTTTCAAACATTACTGTGTTTGTCTTTTCTTGGCCGGCTTAATAAGCAATAGGGCTATTCTTCGTAAGCCTTCATCAGCACTGCATATAGCAGGTATAGTATGGTTATATATTCCTCTTTAGTTTCACCCATGAGTGAAACACTTTTGTGCCAACTGGTTGTCAATTACCTAATTATTTGAAACAATGAGTAAACACATTAAAAGGTGGGTGTTGAAAGTAGGTAACAGACAGAACACCTATCGTCACTAAACTTCACACTACCTCTTCCTACAAAGTTGCCCTAACCATCTCACAGTGTTTTCAAGCATATACTTACTAGGTTTTCAAAACGTATGCACAACTTTTAATAAAGTAATAAGGTCTGGATGGCCAGGTGGTTTAAGGTGTTATTATGTGATGGTCAATCCCACTATTTGTTGGTAAAAGAGTAGCTCAAGAGTGGGCGGTGGGTGGGTGGTGATGGCTAGCGCCGATAGCACTCGCGTAGCTTGGCGCAAAATTTTAAAACAAACAATAACAAATACTTTAGTAAAATGTCAAACGATAACAAATACTTTAGTAAAATGTTAAACAATAACAAATAATTTTGTAAAATGTCAAACAATAACAAATACTTAAGTAAAATGTTATAAATAAATCTTGCGTGTGCAGAAGTTTTGTCATTTATCACAGCGTCCGATTCCCATATTTTTAAAATTCATAATTTCAGCAGTTATTTGAATAATGTAATGATGTTAAACACGTGTATATCTTTTTAAAGTTTATTCACATTTATCACATCACTTACTATGCTTTTTAAAAATATTTTGTATCTTTTTGTACAGTTATTTAGTACATATACTACTAAGAACACATGATAAATAACGAGAAACTCAATATTATAAACATTATTTTATTAACACACGAACAACATAATTCCTTTTTCAATGAGAAAAAATTCCACGATCTCAGTTGCATACCAAATGTATATTTTATACGGTAATAAAGTAATATTTATTGAACAAAATTATAACAGATCAAACCACAAAAGTTTGAAAGAACTGTATTTCATTTCTTGTAATTAACTTTATATTTGTAAATTTCAAAACAATATTTTAATATTAAAAAAGTTTCTCTGGTGAGATAATGGTAAGTTTATGAGCTTATAACTCTAAAGTCCTTGGTTCGATTTCCCGCTGTTCGTAATGCAGTTTGCTTTGAAACAAACACATTTATTGAAAAAAACGTACTAGATAACCTTACTTGAAGTAAAATAATATCATTATGAGATGTATAGTGTCAAACAAAAATATAATGTTGTCCTTTACACAACACGGTACGTTTTCCCAATAATTAGGGCCCTTCATAGCCAGGTGGTTAGAACACTTGATTCGAACTCTTGAGTGTTGTGTCTTCATATCCTAGTTCAACTAAATTGCTCACTGTTTTCAGCTATGGGACCTTTATAATGTGATGGCTAATCACACTATTTGTTGGTAAAAAGTAGCTCAAGAGCTGGTGGTGGATGGTGATGACTAGTAGCCTCCTCTCTAATCTTACTGCTGAAGTTAGAACAACCAGCGCAGATGGTTCTTGTTGAGCTTCACGCGAAATTAAAAACAAACCAAACACGATAGTTACAAGTAAAAAATCTTCCTCACTCACACCGCTGGAAATCGGGTTTCGATACCTGTGGTGGACAGATCACAGATAGTCTATTGTGTATAGCTTTATGATTTATTCCAAACAAACAAGTAAAACGTGCATTTCTAGCTCTAAAATGTGCAGTAAAAAAGATAGTTAAAATCGATACCGCTCCATAACCGTCTTTAAAAATTACAACCACATGCATGTCTGTATATGTAAATAAAGGTTCGATTATAATGGTCATATATTTAGATAAAACTGACTTAACCTTCGAGCAATGAAATAAGTTGCTTAATAAAAGGAGATTTAGTCAAAAAGTGATGCCCATTATCTAAATAATATACATTGATAGTGAATAGAATAAAGAGACTACGCAAAGTGAATTAAGAAATAGGTAGTTTTTAATAAAATAGTTTTAAAGCACACTATCAGAACGTATGTAAAACACAAATACGGTATGTACTTGTTCATATGGAGTGATGGACTATCAATGTTACATCATACTCTTTTTAACTTTTCTCTGAGGTTCGTATATACTGCTGGTTAGTTTTACAAATTTTATAAAGTTTGCAATATTTGTCACGTTTACCCCAAGTGACTAGCTCTACTCACGTGACTGGTCATTCTTATTCATGTATAGGTTCTCTTCTGAAACAAAGAAAAATTGACATTTTAAATAAGTTATATACAGGTGTACATTAAAGTTCTGTATTTATAAATGATATATTTTCAGTTTATATATCTCTATTGTATTAATACAAGTTGTTATAATTTGTGTCTTTGTGTATAATTGCTTTAGCGTATATGCTATTCATATTTATAATAATTATGCGACATTCAAAACGACAAACATTGTGGAGATGTTCTCTGAACTACTACTGAGAAACGTTGCTGTCGACATCTTTGCATTATTATTCCCCACCCTGGCCAAAACAACAATTATACACTATCGAATAACACAGGAACAAATCAGATAGAATGAAATCATCTTAACCTCAATTATGTGTTATAAGAAAATTTCCAAAATACAAAATGGTATTGTAAGATTATAAGAAGTTTGAAACATATGCTGTATTGACACATACATCATTTCAACGATATATGTCCAAATACTCTACTATTAAAAAAATAAACATATATATGTGACATGAATATTATGATGAGGTTTACTTTTTTGTCAACCTTATAATTAGAATTAGGATAAAGATTATTTAACACTACTTACAACACATTAAAATTGGAGTAAGGATTACTTAACCTTATATTATTAATTTACTTTAATGCCATGTTTATGATTATGCTGTTTTTTTTTCTTTTATTTGATTTCATTGCTTTGATCCCTCAATCCTGTTGCATCTAAAAGGTATCTAAGCATTTATTTGCGTTAGTCGACAGCTACGCCTAATATCTATAAATGTATCTAACACGTTAACCAGCAGTTATACTTATCAACGTAAAAGGTGCCTAGACACGTTATCCAGCAGCTACAACTATCAACGTAAAAGGTATCTATTTGTTTTTCTTTTTGTTTTCAATTTCGCCCCAAACTAGACGAGGGCTTTCTGCACTGGCCGTTCCTAATTTTGAAGTGTAAGACTAGAGAGAAGGCAGCTAGTCATCACCACTCACGGCCAACTTTTGGGCTAATCTTTTATCAACGGATAACGCTCACACGGCTGAAAGGGCAAGCATGTTTGACGTGACTGGGATTCGATCCCGTGACCCTCGGATTACAAGTCGAGTGCCTTACCTACCTGACCATGTCGGACTAAAAGGCATCTGGACATGTTATCCAGCAGCTACACCTGTCAACGTGAAGGGTATCCAGACACGTTAACCAGCAGATAATTCTAATATTTTTAAGATTAATCAGAAGTTGCTCACAACACCTGAATAAGGTACGCTGAAATGTAAAAGGATATTTGTTTCCCGAAACCACAGTTTCTCTTAAATTTTATGATTTTCTTGAATAACTTGTTTTATTTAGGCAAGCGTCGAGGTTTCAATTTCTCAGTTCGAGGTACTGGAAACAGGTTATGATGAAACAGTGCACGAACAAGTTGGAGTATGAATGGTTTGCATGAAAAATATTTTAGAATCGATAAACTACCAAAATACCAGTGAAGCAGCTCTCTATAAAAAAGCCATGAAATCCAGCCTCACACCAATAGAAGAAAATAAAAATATACCAGAAAAACATTTCTCTGTAAATAAGCCAATAGATACAATTTCACACATCAGTCGAGAAAATAACATCGTACCAGTAAAGCAATTCGCTGTAAATAAGCCATGAGATTCACCTTCACACCAATCGAGAAATTAACAATATAGCAGTGAAGCAGTTTTCTATAAACAAGCTACGAGACCTACCTCACACCTCAGTAAAAATAATAATAACGCAAAATAATTCAGCCTCTGGTGACGAACTTTGTTGCCTGATGTTCCTCCTCACAAAAATAAAAACTGAACTGGAAATATTCTCGATATTAGAATTAGAAACATTGTTTAATATGGCGATGAATATGATGTATGTTTTACTGGAAGAACACTGTGTTTGACAAATAAGATATCAGTAAAACTTCAGTGGCTCTTCAGATATTATTAGGAAGATAAAGGATCTGAAAGGTAGTGTTACACACTAGATGTCACTACTGTCTTTGGAACACTATTTTACAGTTAAAATTTAGTGAAGGAATATAAAATTATCTTACGCACTGCAGATGGGCCACAGTTCAGAATTTTTCCTTTAACCTGTTTGTCATTGTAGATTAGGGTAATTTGCAGGAATAAGACATTTAGTAAGCATAATAATGATTAAGTAAAATTAAGAAATAGACTCGTATAAAGATATGTTTATATTGTTGTTTTGAAATTTTACCTTAAACATATCTTTGATGTTCTTTAAGTTATTTATATTAAATTGTTTTTTAAATGTTATAGTTTTTATGAATATTCCTAAAATAAGTCGAATAAAAATAAATTAAAACTAATTTCGAAGAATTTTCAAAGTTGAGATTCATTACTAATTGTTCAGATTAAAATTCTCTGAGACAATAATGAAGAAGAAACAAAAAGCTTTACTAGTAAACTAAATAAAATGTAATAAAAATCACGGGATAAATACAAACATGAATAACCAAATTCTCAACGTCTGATTTTTTTTAGCCTGTAGAAACCTACGCTTTAGAACGGGCAGAAAAAATCTAAATTATTTCTAAGTGTGTGTGTGTGTATATATATATATATATATGTATACATATCTTTAAGATATATTTTCTACTTCACCAAGGTGAACTAGTAAAGAGAATCTGTGACGGGAAAGTCCAGTACATTCTTTGATAGTCCGTATCCTTTGCTATGGACTACAGTTTCACGTATTGAAGTCTCATAGTCATAGCTTTTGGATTAGCAAACCAAAGAAATAACATTAGGATTTCTATAAGGGTCAAGTTTATATAGTATTTATTGGGTTTTGTGTCCTTTTCATTCACCATAAAATAATTTAAATTAATTTAGTTATTACATAATTTTATCTACGCGTGTTCTTCATCGTTGTAAGAAGCCCGATCGTATTTCTTTGGTTTACTGACCCAAGCTGTGCTGAAAAGCCTTAAATAAGCAAAATAGCAGTTCAGATTTTCCTTAGAAAAAAACAAAAAGAACAATCTTTAACATATATATACAGTAATTAAAAAGTTGGTCCGCTGTATAATAACGAATAATAAATTTGACCAAATGTCTTTATTCACGTATCAAAACTAATTTCGATTACAGATAGTTTATTGTGTGGTTTTGGGCTTAATTACAAATAGTGCTTTTCCAAAGTGTCCCCACCTATTGTGTAAAATGCTTACTAATATTTTTGAGAAAAAAAACAATAGCAAAACAAAATTAACAATATTTTCATTGATAAAAATATGAAAACAATTCTATGAAAAAGTAATAAATAAACGAATTTTATTGAATAACCTTTTCTCATGTAGTACTATTTTACTATTGAAATTTCTAGTCTGTGCAACGTTATTGAAGTTAACCTATTCTTATATACAGTTATTACGATTGTTTAAAAATGCAAGCCAATCTGTCATGAACCCGAAGTTTTTTTATAAACATTTATGCAGAAACTTTTGTTAGATTACAGTAAATAAAATGTTTTTGTGAAAGGTATCAGTTCGATAAACTATCGTCCATTTCGTTATTCAAGCAACACATATTAGCTTTTGATCAAGGCAGACTACCTACATAATCAGAAGTAAAATACATATACCTAGTAAATAGAAATTAGATATGATGTTCAATCTAATCTAATTATAAAGATTCAGCGCCTTGTTAACATCAGTTGTGTACATTCGTTGTTTATGGTATCGTCATCAGTAAACCCAAGAATATCTCAGGAAGTTAAACCAATTTAAGAGGATTAGGCTAATGCTAAACCAACACATTAAACTAAGAATGCAGAATGGAAATGATTTTAACGTCATAAAAGCAAAATTATGTTAGAAATAATAAAATATTAGAGACTGATATATTAAATATCCTAATTAACACTATGTGTTTTCTCAATATGGTATTTCGGTGTTTCCACATGTTGTGGTGACACTTGACAAATAAACCACGAAAACAGAAATAGGAAGAGCCTTTAATTAGGAGTTAATGTAATTAACTGTTCATTGAATAGTTAAGATATCAGTTAATTCAAACAGATGAAACATTTATCAAGTTAAAAACTGTTAACTCAGACATCATTCCTGGTAATGAAATAAGTTTTATTGCGGGTCTGATATTAAAATTATTAAACACGATCTTGAACATTTTGTGTTCCATTGTACACTTATAGTTCACCACCGGTCCCAGTAAATATGGATCAAGTGGTGCTTGTTTCGTACTCGCAATAGTCAATGCTTTATTATTGAAATTTTATCAGCTACTACTAGGTAGCAGCAAAGTATCTGGCACGTTTTCGAACGATAGACTGGGTCAAATGTGTAAAGCTCATGAAACGGGTACGGACGGGATTATAAGGAACGTTTATACTCTCGTCCCTAAGACGTGCCCAGCAACGGTCAGTTACAAACTCTCTTTTTGTTAACCTGAAGATGACCTAAGAATGTCGAAGCGTTGTTTTGTACTTTATTGTAATCAAAGTACTGATATCCATAGCAACCGTCTTGAGAATACATTTTTACTGCAGGAGGGTTTCTCTTCATCACAATAGGACAGTGGTATTAGTTTGGAGTACACATTTTCGAGTGATTTATGTGTGTAATGTTTGACATCTTAGTATTCTGTTTCTCGAACCAAAGGTATTTTATCATTTAAAACAAATACAAAAAAGTGCTGAATGAACGTTGTCAAGAGGCGATTGTTCATATCAACATATTTCATGAAATATCTTAGAAAACTACGACATTATGTCATTTTACACAATAAAATATGAACAGTAAATAAATAATGAAAGAAAACACCAAACAGGAGTTGTTTTTGCATAATATGATTAAACAAATTATTTTTTCTAAAACGGATTACTTTAGTACATTAATGCATAACATTCAGTGAATGTTTCGATAACAACTGCATTTTATTGTACGTTATTTTATAACTCAAATTTATATTGAAACTAAATTGTTTATTTATTTCAGCAGTAATGTGCCATAAACATAGATTACATATTCTACACTTTTATGCTGTTGGTCTTCAAGTTGCCCCCAGTGGTTCAGCGGTATGTCTGCGGACTTACAACGCTAAAAACCGGGTTTCAATACCCGTAGTGGGCAGAACAGAGATAGCCCATTGTGTAGCTTTGTGCTTAATTAAAAAAAAAACAACGTCTTCAAGTTTTTAGCTAACGTCCTAATGCAAATACTTTATCAACGGCAGCGTTGTTCGTTTCGTGTTAAATGATACATATACATCTTGAAATCGTAGGAAGAAAGTTTAGTAATTATTTTCCTTGATGATTACGTAATGTGATATGAATGTTGCTACTGTAGTGTTTCTCACGTAAATGTGTCAAAATAATGATAACTATTATCAGTGTGTATGTGTGTTTTCATATGGGGCTATGTGCTGAGTCCACGGAGAGGAATCAAACCCTGATTTTAGCGTTGTAAATCCGTAGACTTACCGCTGTACTAGCGTGGGACAATTACTATCAATACTTATAAACATTTATTCTTTTCAGAAACCTACGAACTTTTATTAATTGGGACTAGCGTGGTCGAATTATTAGAGAACCTAACTATAAATCTGGGATTCTGTGGTTTGTATTCCTTTAGCACCAAAATAAATAATAATAAAAAAAAACATGTGTTCTACACTTTGGAGTCGTGGTTACTATTGGGTGCGTTATAAGAGTGACTATCAGATGTGACTCTGATAAACGTAGCCCATAAATTGGCAGTGGGTGCCGTTGGTTATCTGCAATCCCTTTATCGGCAGATAGCCCTCATGTACTTTTGAGAGGTATCTGACAAACAAACCGTCCAATTTTCACTAAACACAATAAATACTACTAATAAAACTGTTTTTCAATAAAGGCATGAGAACGTTTCTTTGTTTTTCAGTAAAGGCATGGAGACGTTTGTTTCTTTCTACTGAAGGGTTTTTACTTTAAGGGTATCAGGTATGGTCTCTTCCATCAAATAACACAAAATAAAAGAGTTGTTTTACTGCACACACTTTGAGAGATCACAATTCACGTGTTGAATACAGTCTGAATGAAATAGAACACAATATTGTTGAACGAGCGTCATCACTAGAGGTTGTTTTTCAAAATACAAACAAAGTGTCTCAACGTGACACTTTTGTGACCCCCTGCACAGCATCACAGCGAAAGATATCTCGAATGGTAACTAACAAAAGGGCCATAAAACGATTCATTCCACTTCTCCTTGTTCAAATGTTCAAGGTTCCGCGCTATCTATTGAGAAAGATCTTAATTAGTAAAATAAAACTAAATGTTATTTTTAGATTTTACAAGTAAACAACAGCTCTAAACAATTAGTAAGAACAAGTTGCTTTTTGATTGAAAAGTACAATACTTTATTCATATAGTAATCTTCCAACTGGGATCTCTGGCAGTTTTGATATCACTAAAGTTTTAAAACAGACTATGTGTGTAACAGTGAAGTTGTTTCTATTAACAACATCATTGAAGCTCATACTTCGTTTAAAACATCAACGAAAATTTTTAGATTTAAAGATTCGGTTAAAAATGTCATGCTATATATTCTACATCCTGATACCCATGTATGTCAAAAAACTTACAGTTCATCAGTAGCTAATATATAATGTATTTAGAAACACCTGCTCCCCAGTGGCTCAGCGGTATGTCTGCGGACTTACACGCTAAAATCCGAGTTTCGATACCCGTGGTGGGCAGAGTACAGATAGCCCATTGTGTAGCTTTGTGCTTAATTCAAAAAACAACAACAAAAAACAATAGAAACACCTACTTTGAAACTGGGATATAATAAACTAGAATATGTTAACAGAGAACTGTAGATGTATCGAAATACACTATAATGTTAAATTTATTAGTTGTCTATATGTATATCTAGATAATGGTACGAGAATACACTAGAAATCTCAACATGTAAGTTATTGCAATATTGCGCATGTTTATTCCCACAATACATTACGGGTGTTTAAAATGTTTTTTTTTTTAATTTTATAACCCCTTTTTCAACAAAATAATTAAGGAAGAAATATATTTTAATAAAATAACCTGAACTCTAATTATATTAGTAGCTACAAAGGTCTATAACATGTACATGTAATTTAGATAATAGACAAAATCCACCCAAACAATTCAATGGGCCGGAAATTGCTTTGTGGCTAGTTTGTTGGGCAGGAGGGTTGAGGTCCAAACTTTGAGACGAGTTATGAAAATGACGATTAATCACGACATTCAGTTGAAGTAGTCCTTGTGAGTAAATCATGACTTCAATATTTAGAAATGTTATAGACATATAAGATTATAAATGCTTACAGTAAGAGTGTAGTGAATGAATATCAATAGATTTTATGAGTGTATACTCTAAACGATCACCTAAATCTAACGGTAATCAGTATCTTTATAACTTAATATTAATTATTTTATTCTACTTTTCAGCTACTAATCTTCTACTGAAACAAATGATAAACTAACCAATATCTCAAGAAAGATCAGAATAAAACTTGAAACATAAACAACTGGCAGTACACCACTGCACTACGTCTGTGGTTTACATAAAATTCACAAACACGGCTAAACTTTTCGAAAAGCCCATGGTTAGCTCCAGAGATCCATTCAGCTGTATATCTAGTAGATGCAATAACACCATTAACAGGTTAAATATTCTCATATGTTAATAACTCAAGCCAAACTATATAAATCGTAAGAGCAACCACAAGACGAAATGATCAACTTTGATATACTCAACTTTTCACCTGTACCAACCCTTGTCACATGCAAACACTTCTCTACCAATTTAAAAATGACAGAACTTTTAAGGAAGCATTAAATTAACAACATACACAATAACAACACTGTTAAGGAAGCAGCACTAACCTAACAACATACACAATAACAACACTGTTAAGGAAGCAGCACTAACCTAACAATATACACAATAACAACACTGTTAAGGAAGTACTAACCTAACAATGTACACAATAACAACATTGTTAAGGAAGTACTAACCTAACAATATACACAATAACAACACTGTTAAGGAAGTACTAACCTAACAATGTACACAACAATACAATTCTTAAGGAAGCACTGACAATAAACAAAAAAAAAACTTGCAGTCTTCTATATGAACACGACCTACATCCAACACGAATATTCTGACTATTTAATTTCTGTAGAACAAGTTGGTTTATGTAATACAAAGACATATTGACATTAAAAATAAACGATCTTATAATTAATGTTTTTATTTAATGAGACACTCAACATTTCGTTTGACAGTTTCTTCAGGAACAGTTACTAAACAGAAACTGAAACGGACAGCACAAAATTTCCTGTAATTTTCATAATAAATTGTTTTCAAATCTATTTAAAACATTTGTACAGCTTGCTTTTAACATATTAAGCAATAAACAATAGCTTTCTTCGAGGTTATAAAGTGAAATAACAAAAAGGTAGAATGCAAATTAAAATAACTTAAACTATAGACACCATCCTTTGTCCCTATTCATCTGTAGCCGAAGTTGTTCGATCAAAATGAATTCTCATGAAAAGAGCTGATCTGAACTTTCCGTCAGTGTACTTTATGGCTTTAGTGAGGATTTGTACAGATAATGGTTATTTCAACTGTTACTCGTCCATGACTGGTTTAACAATGATCTACAGCTGCGATTCATTCATGTTGCTGTCATATAAAGAGCGTCAATACCTTCTCTTGTTCTAACGTTCTTCCGGTTTCTCCAATATAATCACGATGGCGTATTTACAACGTGACTAAGTAAAATATCTTACAAAAACTTGTTTAAAATCTGAATACAAGCGTCTTTTCTTCCAAAGATTTTTATCAGTTTGTATGTAAATAGAAGGTATTTCAAAGGAGACTAGGTTATTAAGTTATTGTCAATGCTTTAATTTGGTGTTTGTTGGACAGCGCGAGCTAGTCCTTACGTCATGTTCTATAATCTATAAGGTTTCTATACTATGTAAAAATAATAATACTATGAATATATATTGGATTCAGTGGAAGATTTAGAATCATTCATTTAAGTTACGTATAAATGAGATATTCAGTTCACTGTACAGAGCAAGTTAGAGTGGGAGTTGTGAATCTGTTTGTCACTTATTTAGTTAGCGTGTTTGTTATCGATTAACGATAAAAATATGTAAATCATTTTTAATATAAAATATCCTTAAGGTCTATTATTCTCGGCAATTTTGTTGAAATTTGTTTGTAAAATTAGATCTACAAGTGAACGTAGCCTGTGCTGTAGCAAATGTTGTTGAAAAATCAATTAATTCGTTATTTTTACATGACAGAAGTTGGAATGTTTTTTTAACATGTAACCTAAGAAACCCTATTTAACAATAGGATATATTAGAACACTATAAATTGATATTATGCCTTTAATAATAAGATTTGAAGTTCAGTATGAGACGGTATAGATAAAAACATGTTACTCAGACTTTGATATCACGCTAGTAACGAAATGTAACGTTGTCTTTGCATAACAAGGCAGGTCTAGTCTAATCCGGGTTCTCATGTTTGTTGATCTCACGATATGCATCGTGAACTAATTTTGCAACGTTGCTTTTTCTTGCTTTTCTAGTCTGAGTCGTGAAAATTGAAATGCTCTTTGACAATGCTCTATGTATATTATTAAACTGTAAAAGTAACATATTTTACGGTGTGAATTAGATTAACTTAGGAAAGTGTAATTATTATCAATATAATAATATCACTTACAAATCAAAATTAGAGTAAGGATTAATGAAGTAATATTATTCATTGTTAATTTTAACATCAGATATTTATTATTATTATTTATCTTACTCGAATTTACTTTGTTCATCATAAAGAAGAACATTATCCGTTTTGTAACTTATTATTTTAATGTAACATTTTTCAAACGATGTCATAATTTTAGCCCCCCAGTGTCTCAGCGGTATGTCTGCGGACTTACAACGCTAAAAACCGGGTTTCGATACCCGTGTGTAGCTTTGTGCTTAATTCAAAACAACAACATCATAATTTTAAATATGTTTCAGTTATTGTCAACTGGTGTAAAAAGTTGTTAACTTTATTTCATTCTGTCTTTCTTAGTCAGCTGTCGTTTCTATGAGATAACATCTGGTGTGCTAATTGGAGACAGTAGTAAAACTGCATCTTGTACATGACAGTCAGCAACAATGTTCTTCAATTGTAGGTCATTTGATGCCTCGAAATCACATTCACCTTTACGTTTGAATATGAAAGACTTGTCTTGTTTGCAGCTCTACTCACTTTGGATAAAACTAACATTACAAATCAATTTACTAACGTGTGATTCAAGTAGTCTGAAACATCATCTCGAGCAATTTAGTTTGAAAATAAAATTTTGGGAAGTATAACCAGCCGTGTCAATTCATAATCATAGTAAAGGCCACTGCCTATCATTAAGAAGATGTTGTACACACCTGATGTTGATTTATGTTGTGCTTCACACTTCGTGTCCAGTCTATTTAAGTCTTAGCACAGACTCAGTTTTAAAGAACTTCCGCTTACTTGCTACATATCTTACCAAATCTCCCACTGTGTAGTAGACCGACTTAACTTACTTTCCCGAGAAAATAGTTTACTTAAAAATACCACAGAGATAAGGAATGACTAACGTAAAATAGTTTTTTTGTTTTTTCTCGTGTATCCATTATCTTTACTTGAAACTTCATATTATCGAGTTCCAAGAAACAAGTTTTAGTTAAGAAATGACATTTCTCCAAGTAAAAGTGTTCGCAATCAAGAAGGAGAGATAAGTGTTGTAAAATGTGGTTGTATGAGGTCTGTTTAGTATGAAAACATCCTCTCCTAAATATTGAATTTTCTGATGTTCCAAAAGTTTAGGAAATTGATTTATAAAGCTGCAAACTATTTGTCATCCCTGCAAATCGATCTCAGTGCAATATAATCATCGATGACTATATATTGCCAAGGTTGAATGGCATTTGATAAGTCAAAAATCATATAAGGAGATCTGTGCAAGACTTCTATATTAGCACCAGCTAGAAAAAAATCAGTAAGGATAGGAGGTCCGTTTCTGTTTGGTTGAACTATACTTCAGTGCAATTAATAAAATATGATAATACACATTATGACTTTGTCATAGTGCATAACATGAGCTCACAATATAGAAATACCGCTGAAACATTTCTCCACATGTTAGAAATTGTCTATTTTTTCGAAGGTCATGATCCTGGACATCATGTTGGATTTAAAATCATGTGTACTGTATCAAAACCAAGCCATGCAATAGAAGAATCCACTCGCTGATGCATGCTATGATTAACACTTAAAGCCACCATATATAAAGGGATGAAGCATGGATTCACAAAATCTGTGACATTTGTAAGATTAGTTACAAGTATAGTGAGGTGCGCTATAACATTATTATCAAATACCAAACCATAGTTATCAGACTATGTTAAATCTGAACTGTAATGTAGATGATTCTTCTGAATTTGCCCAACACAAATGACAAGAGGACATTAAAGTGTTAACTACACTTGAGCTAGCATCTGAAGATAGTTGTACATGTGACATCAGATGGAAGGTGTTTATTAAAGGAAAGAATCCGGACGTAATATTAACCTGCACGTGTGTCTCCATAGGCAGCTAAAGGGGAAGTCAACCTCTTATTGTTGATTTATATAAGTTAATAGAACTGTAGACATGAAAATACTGCAAAAACGAACTACAACAAAGGATGAACAAAGATTGCTGGTGCTACTGAGATTAAGTTGTTTGAATTTCTCCCACTATAAAAACGGTTAAACAAATGTTACTGACGTTAGAAAAGATTTATGACTTATTTTTTGGTGGAAAGAATGTAAATAGTTTACAAGTAAGCTAGTCCGCGATGTTTTACAAAACTACATTGTGTAGTTTCGTAAAAGATTTATAATTATTGTTCCGTGGAATGAGCGCGCACAGCTCATTGTGTAGTTCAACACAAACGAATCATCAACATTATTAATTTTGGTTGTTCTGTGAGGTCGATACTTTAAGTACTGGGGGCTATTATTGATGTCAAAATGGTTGTTATAGGCGAAGCGGTGCAACATTATAATATAAATTGAGCCAATTATTATTATTTTGTAATAAAAAAAGTTGTAAAAAATCTGTAATTTGTTAAACAGAGAAATATTCATTAAACTTTTCGTCAACAATTTTATTTCATTAAAATTTCAAAATACTTACTTGTTCTTCCAAGAAGCTGAACAGAATACGCGCAAATAATGATAAGAATGTTTCGAAACTTACAAATAAAATAAAATTCCAACATGGTTCACGTAAAATCTGCAAGCTATTCATAGACACACATATTATTAAAGTATATCATTGAAAGCATTTGACGCTCAGGTTAACCAGATTTGGTATGGGTACAAATAAGCAAGTGGACTTTGGTATACTCTGTCATAAATCAGGTTATAATTTGCCCTATCTACTGGGTAGTAGCTCTGCCTGTCACGATTTAAACCACTGTTTTCTGGATACTGATTCCTGGGGCTGTTAATTCTTCGGCTAATAGGAAAATGACCGAGTCCTGGCAGTGTTCGAGGTTGAGTCGTTTCACCGAATAACTGTACATCATTTGGATCAATGTGTCCGATATTTTGTGGAATATGACGTGAATTCGGTTTTTGAGGAACATCATTGGTTCTGAAATATCCTATTGACTCCAGCAACCCGCCACCAATTGGTAGAACATAGGGCGCACTGAGAGATCGAGAATGCCCTATGTTTTTTTAATATACTGTCGCCAACTGGTGAGAAAAGTGTATAATTAAAAGACCGACGAAGTCCTATTGGTTTTAAATTACGATCATCTGTTGATGGAGAAAAGGGGTTATGCAGTTGATGACCCTTGTTGGTTGGAATAGTTCTGTATTCTGTTGTAAGAGAGAAATTTGTGGATATGGACCAAGTTTAGGATAAATATCAATATTTCCTTGAGTTATGTCAACATCAGGATGAAAATTAATACCTTCATAAGGGATAAGACCAGGATGTAAAGAAGGATCTGGAAATGGCCTGGACCCTCGGAGATGAGAATCTGGTTGTAGTGGAAGGAAATATGTATCACCAATATTTGGTTGATTAGATTGAGGTATGAGATCTTTCTCTCTCTCTACAGCACGATATCCATTTTCGTCTCTTATATAATCCACAATGTGAACTTGTCCGTTACGATCCAATATATCATAATTCCCAATCACTCCTCCATTTGGCGTACGTCGCTCATTGCGCCACTGTTGATATCCTGTGAAGTCAGTTGTATCGTAACCAGACAAGAAGTTCTCATATCTTTGTAACATCTGTGGTAAATTTCAGCAAATAATAATTTTTAGTGATATATGTTACGTTAGTGTCTCTATGCATTGTAATTGATTAAATCAATAATACACACATATACATTTTTGAAGAATGGTTACTGAATTATTCACAAACATAGGATAAGCTCATAAAATTAGCCTCTTTTGCACTGTTAAAATCAAAATAAAGTTCGCTTTTCATTTATATTTTAATCAAAGAATTTTATCTTTTCGAAACAAATTCATTATGCGTATTTGTGAAATAAAATCAGTGATGTATTTATATTGTTTATGAATATTTTAAATACTATTTTACAATGAAGTGAGCCCGGTATGGCCAAGCGCCTTAAGGTGTGCGACTCGTAATCCGAGGGTCGCGGGTTCGCATCCCCGTCGCGTCAAACATGCTCGCTCTTTTAGTCGTGGGGGCGTTATAATGTAACGGTTAATTCGTTGGTAAAAGAGTAGCCCAAGAGTTGGCGGTGGGTGGTAATGACTAGTTGCCTTTCCTCTAGTCTTATACTGCTAAATTAGGGACGGCTAGCATAGATAGCCCTCGAGTAGCTTTGTGCGAAATTCAAATTTAAAAACAAACGATAAAGTGAAAAGATATCAACTATCGCCATCTTTTAACCATTATATAAAATATTTTATCAAAACTTTTTCGAAATTACGTATCAGAAGCAATTTAAATTCTACAGTGTTGGGAAAAGTACCTCACCTGTAAGGTTAACACTGGAAAAGCTACTTTCACGGAAACCTTAAATATATCTTCGTCAAAGGCTGAATTATTCGATAATTCTAACAGCATGAAGTTTTATCTAATTTTAAGGTATACTGATATGAATTCCAAATCGTCATTTTGCCAAACATTGATGAAGTCTATAATTAATTTCAACTCTGTATTATTTCTTCACATTTCGCTTTTTGTAAAGCAAAATAAAACGTTATATTTTGTTTCACGGTTTAATATCTTTCTTGAACTTTTTTCTGTGATCCCAAACCTGCCGGTTAAGTTTCTTTATCGGTGCAAGGCACCAAGTGTAAGGATTTGTTTGTAAATGTGACTAGTTTTTTATTACATCTCTGACTCACTCTCTTGATTAGGCTACACACACACACACATGTGGAAGATTGGGGTAATAACCTTGGCTTCTGGTTTGATTTTTGTGATTATTTTTAAAATCACATAGATTTATAGATATTTCGATATAATTTCGAATGGCCCCACTGTAACTTTACAACTTATAATTTTAAAATCTGACATTCGATTCGCTACGGTAAACAAAGAAAATATGTATTTTCACCAGATAAAAAGGCCCGGCATGGCTAGGTGGTCAAGGCGTTTGACTCGTAATCTGAGGGTCGCAGATTCGAATCCCCGTTTCACCAAACATGCTCGCTCTTTTACCCGTAGGGGCGTTATAATGTGACGATCAATCCTACTACTGGTTGGTAAGAGAGTAGCCCAAAAATTGGCGGTGGACGGTGATGACTAGCTGCCTTCCCTTTAGTCTTACACTGCTAAACTAGGGACAACTAGTGCAGATAACGCTCGAGTAGCTTTGCGCGAAATTCAAAAACAAACAAAGAAACCAAATAAATCGACTTCTTCAAGTGGGATAGCAGTAAACCTACAGAAGTAGTGGACATAGCAGATAGCACAATATAGCTGTTGTTGTTTTGTTGTTTTGAATTAAGCACAAAGCTACACAATGGGCTATTTGTGCTCTGCCCACCACGGGTATCGAAACCCGGATTTTAGCGTGTAAGTCCGCAGACATACCGCTGAGCCACTGGGGGGCCACAATATAGCTTTCTTGTAAAACAAACAAGCAAATAAATGAACAGATCCTCATGATTTTTTTCTAAACAATATGAACGAAACTGTTATGCACAAATACATTAAAAATAACTCTTATTCAAATTATATTATTACTTTGTTATAATTAATTTTCATATTATATTTTTTCACGTAAAACATACAATAATTTTTTTTTTTAATAATAATAATAATAATAATTTATTTTTTCCAACTCTGTACAATAGATTTAGAAAACATAAAACATTAAACATAAAAACTAGTTTCTTTTTCACCAAATTGGACAATACACTTATTTAGAGTTAATCAACTCTAGAGTTTGATTAACAACAGTTTCCTTGTAATATATCAAACACAGGAAGTTCTTGTACGGTTTCCATTGCAAAAGGCTCCATCGTAAGACTGTGATGTCAAAAGCGCACCAATTCTATGTACAAGTTTCTATAAACCGCCTAGTATAAGAGAACAGCAGTTTCCCAGCGCCTTCTTCAAATAGAAATATACAGGTGTTGTGCCTGAAATACGTATCGAATGGAATATAATAAATACCTTTTTTATTCTTAAAGTGCTCGAGGTATGCGACAGTTGAACCAATATGTCACAGAAGCAATTTTTCCAAACGTGACTTGCTTCACTTTTACAGATATTTTCCTTGCTTTATTACGCCATTCACTGTGGCCTGGGGAACGTGAGCCGCACTTATTACTAAGTTTTGTGTTCGTTGAATCTCACTTGCTATAAGACGACTCACTTTGTGTATCACGGCTGCTGTACGACTCATTGTAAATCTCTTCCGGAATAGTCCTGGTACTTCATCTTGACTCTTATTCCTTTGTTTTCCAGTACTGATTCGAACGTGTCTTTATTATATGAGTTTTAAAAATTTGGTTTTGCAAAAGTTCATTACATGACCTTCCACAAAACGCTTGGTTTTCGGTAAGATCACATTACCTGTATACACAGTGTCCAACAATCTCAAAATATAGGTCTGAAACTTCCTATTTCGCATTGACTTTATATTGATGGTGGTTAACTCGTGACTTGCTGATTTGTGCATTAAAAAACGATCAATATAACGAACCCAAATCGCCATACAAAGAGCAAGAACAAAACCAATAATGTTAAAACAATATTATGTTATTTATAACAGAGTTTTTAAGCATTTTAGAACAGTAAGAAACCGCATATTAATGCGAGAAAAAGGTAAATCCTGTCAGTCTTGTTTTTTATTTTCGCGCAAAGCTATATGCGCTGGCCT
This sequence comes from Carcinoscorpius rotundicauda, assembly GCA_011833715.1. NCBI lineage: Eukaryota > Metazoa > Arthropoda > Merostomata > Xiphosura > Limulidae > Carcinoscorpius > Carcinoscorpius rotundicauda. The sequence continues at coordinate 87,526,417 of CM022393.1, read as the reverse complement.
TCCCTAATTTAACAGTGTACAACTAGAAGTAAGGAAAATAGTAATCTCCACCCATTTCCAACTCGTGGGCTAGTATTTTTGCAACTAATAATTTGACTAACCGTTACGTTATAACATCCATAAGATATATAGATCGAGATACTTGATATGAAGGGGATTCAAACCTCGACCCTTACGAGTTCGAGTCTAAAGCCTCAACCAAGTGACTATGCTGGGACCAGTATAATAGTATCATCTTATGTTTCTTATACGAACTATATCAGAGAGTTGCGACGGATATAGTACTGAATATTTATTTTGATATAGATGTTGTTTCAATTAGATATTTATTTATGAATGCATGCAACTTATGCTGTTAAATCTATATTTAGAAATTCCCTCATATTTACTAATTATGAAAAAGATGCGCCTTAGTATAAGAATCCACAACATATGATGTACGAATTATACTTGGAGCTGGTTGAGAGAAACCTTACACCAAAGGTGAATTCTGCACAAATTTAATAGAAATTGTACTTTGTTTAAGTATAGTTCCCATGTAGTGGCCGTATTTTTAAACACTTTAGTTTTTGAGTAAAAAATGAAACAAAATATGCGAATCCTAGAACTCAAGTTACCATAGTCGGCAAAGTATAAACAAATAAAACCCAGTCTGTGATACTAATAATGTATAAACACCAGACAGGTTTCGAGATGCTTAAAATTGCACGTGAAATAATACAGACCATATTTGTTGTCAAGACTTAGGTTTAGCATTCTTCCACTGGAGGTATGACAGACTCGCAGCCGGCCTGGGTACTATAAGTATCACTCATAGTTCCGCTACTCTCGGTTGTGGAACTGTCCTCATGATTAGAGCTTGTCAGATCTATGTCAAAAGTAACTGTTTTAGGTTCGTTTAGAGTAGGTTCGAATTTATATGGCGTTACTCGACACTGTTCAGAGCACAAAGTGAAAAAAAAAACAGACTACGCCTCTGTTTCTCCATATGCACTGGCCATGTTTATTTACATTCAACGCGCTGGCGTTGGCGGTTTTTTGGCAACTATTACGTCAGAGTATTTTTCCTAGCGGCAAACGTAAGAACTAAAACGTTCGGATTGCCGCTCGTAAAGGACTCTTTCTGCACAAAGTTCTATGTTTTATTTATTAGCACATACTTTTTATAAAAAATATGAACCTGCAAAATTAATCAGTATGAGTAGTTCTTTTGACTACAAAGTTTTTTTTCTGTAAAATTTACCTTTAAGATAGTAAGTAGTATTTACATATATACTAGTCTATCTTGAGAAAGAGAAAAAAATGTGGGGTTGAACACTCTTCAGTAGAACTGCCTGTTATTCAATATGCACAAGTTTGTGCACCGTGCTTTCTGATGTTTGATACAATAAATAATTTGTTTGTTTATATTCATTTTTCTAATCTCACACATTATCGTCTCCAGAGCCACTTTTTTAATGGTTTTTGATAGAATATGTTGTTATCAGCAGTTTTAGCTACCTATGACATATTGGGAAATTGTTTTACCTGATTAGTTTAACGAGCTGTGTTCTCTATGATAATATAATAAGCTAGTATTAGTAATTCCTTCTTTTGTTTTAATATCCCAATCACACACTGTTATAAATTTTCAACATGTGAAATAAACATATAAGGTATACAGGAAAATAAAATACATACAAATTTCGTCAATTTTAGGCAATAACTCAGAATGAAGAATTAACATCACCCAAAAATATTTTAATCTGTTTATCTTTGCGTTAGTAAATCGTCTTCCTCTAAACAAAAACGCAAATACATTATCATATAATGATCAATGATTTTCTCACAAGATTTCACAGCTTAACATTTGATTAAATGTAAATTTTATGTCCAGTTTAAAACTTCTATATAAGAAATAACGGAATATTTTTCATTTTAATCTCGAGACTAATTTCACATTTTAATATTACGTCATAATTTCTGTAGCTGTATAAACGTAGAGACATATTTTATTACGAGCAGTATGACCACGTGGTTAAAGCACTCGAATCGTAATTCGAAGATCGCGGGTTCATATTCCCGTCACACCAAACATGCTCACCTTTTCAGCCGTGGGGGCGTTATAATGTTATGGTCAATCCTACTAAGTAGTCCAAGAGTTAGCGGTGGGTGGTGATGATTAGCTGCCTTCCCTCTCGTCTTACACTGCAAAATTAGGACGACTATCGAAGATAAGCTTCGTGTATCTTTGCGCGAACTTCAAAAAACAAACAAAGAGGAGATTTTCTACCAAAGACGTTTGGTTCCTTCATAAACAACATGCAAAGAATAAGTTAATGTTGTTGGCTGTCATGTGAAAACTACAATGCTACGTTTTTTACAGTGGTAAAAAATAACCTTTTTAAACGCTAATGCAAAAGTTCACTGTGCTTGTTTTTATTTTGTTTTTCACAGTTCACAGTACAATCCATCTCAACATGAGTAAGGTGAAATTTGGTAAAATTGAACAAAACTAGAAATCTTCTTTCCATATAAATACTTGTATTTGTTAACTCAGCCAATAGATGGTGCTATTCTTCTTTTGAGTGTGTTTTTCGTATAACAAAGCCACATCGGGCTATCTGCTCAGCCCACCGAAGGGAATCGAACTCCTGATTTTAGCGTTGTAAATCCGGAGACATACCGCTGTACGAGCAAGGGCTCTTCTTTTGAACAAACTTGATAGTAATCTATGTACTATTTATAACAGAGAGGTAAATACTTAGTAATGCATAATAGCTATTTAAAAGTAAATAAGAGAATAAGATCTTAACAGGTATCAATATATACATATATATATACACATATATTGCTAAGTTATTGTTAGAAAATATTATAAAAGGTCAATTACGAATATTTTATGTGAATACATGATATTATAGCCAAAAATATTGGTGTTACTGAAACATACAAGAAAAATCACCCTATAGTAACAACCAGATTCATAGTAACAGCCAACCCTACAGTAACAACCAGACTCATAGTAACAACCAGATTTATAGTAACAACCAACCCTGTAGTAAAAACCAGATTCACAGTAACAGCCAACCCTATAGTAACAACTAGACTCATAGTAATAACCAACCCTATAATAATAACCATATTCATAGAAACGGCCAACCCTATAGTAACAACCAGATTCATAGTAACAACCATCGCTGTAATAACAACCAACCCTGTAGTAAAAACCAGATTCATAGTAACAGCCAACCCTATAGTAACAACCAGACTCAGAGTAACAACCAACGCTGTAGTAAAATCCAGATTCACAGTAACAACCAACCCTATAGTAAAAACCAGATTCATAGTAACAACCAACCTTATAGTAACAACCAGATTCATAGTAACAGCCAACTCTATAGTAACAACCAACCCTATAGTAATAACCAGATTCACAGTAACAGCCAACCCTGTAGTAAAAACCAGATTCATAGTAACAACCAACCCTATAGTAATAACCAGATTCATAGTAACAACCAACCCAATAGTAATAACCAGATTCACAGTAACAGCCAACCCTGTAGTAACAACCAGATTCATAGTAACAACCAACGCTGTAGTGAAAACCAGATTCATAGTAACAGCCAACCCTATAGTAATAACCAGACTCATAGTAACTGTTACGTTTTTTATGTATTATGTAGACTGAATGCAACAGAAAGACACAGATAACAGCTTATATAATTTATTACACTAAACTACTATATAAGTGACAGATATAAAATAAATTATATAATAACAATGACAGATATTCAGTTTCAACCTTCAAAGTTAATTACAATACAAAATGGTACTGGCCTGTGTCTAATAATATGATCCAGAATGAAATTCCAGAAGACCAGACCAGAAATCCAAAATTCCAGTCTAGGGGTAAATTTGGTCCCACGAAGAAATTCCAAAGTTGGGATGGAGAAGTCCAGAAACAATTCATAGTCCAATAAATTTGACGCCGTTCTTTTTACGATGTTTTTTATGAATGTCTCAGATTTGTCGTTTTCCAACTTTTCCGGTCTCCCCTAAAAAGTCCTGTATGTGTTGACCTTCAGTATAACCAGTAATTCAAATGAATCGTAAAGATTGACAAAATAAAATCACAGCTTTTGTAGATTTAGCTCCAGTCACAAATCCAAGTTGAATAAACACACAGCAAGCGTTGAAAAATTCTTAAACGAACACAACATCTCTTGAATCGAATGTAAACGAATAACTGACTTCCCTCGCATCGCCGTCAGTTTATATACTAGTAGGCCTACTGTGTTTTCGAACAATCGCGTAACTTCCCAGCATTCCAAGGTAATCTAGATTCATCTCGTACAGACACCAGGCCAATACAAATGATCGATCTACCTAGTTCTAGAAATTTCTACATGAATAACAACGTATATACATAATGCTTGATACATAACAGTAATAACCAACCCTATAGTAAAAACAAGATTCATAGTAACAGCCAACCCTATAGTAAAAACCAGATTCATAGTAACAGCCAACCCTATAGTAAAAACCAGATTCATAGTTACAGCCAACCCTATAGTAACAACCAGATTCATAGTAACAGCCAACTCTATAGTAGAAACCAGATTCATAGTAACAACCAACGCTGTAGTAAAAACCAGATTCATAGTAAAAGCCAACTCTATAGTAATAACAACCAGATTTATAGTAACAACCACCCTATAGTAACAATCAGACTGATAGTAACAACCAACCCTATAGTAACAGCCAACTTTATAAAAAAACAGGATTCATAGTAACAACCAGACTCATAGTAACAGACAGCTCTATAGTAACAACCAGACTCATAGTAACAACCACCTTATAGTAACAACCAGATTCATAGTAACAGCCAACTCTATAGTAACAACCAACCCTGTAGTAAAAACCAGATTCACAGTAACAGCAAACTCTATAGTAACAACCACCCTGTAGTAACAACCAGATTCACAGTAACAGCCACTCTATAGTAACAACCAGCTCTATAGTAATAACAACCAGATTTATAGTAACAACAACCCTATAGTAACAACCAGACTGATAGTAACAGCCAACCCTATAGTAACAACCAGACTGATAGTAACAGCCAGCTCTATAGTAACAACAACCAGATTCATAGTAACAGCCAACTCTATAGTAACAACCAGATTCATACTGACAACAAGATTCATAGTAACAACTAGATTCATAGTGACAGCCATCTGTCTTGTAACAATCAGACCAATATTCGAAAACTGACAGTTTGTAACTGAACGTTAGTCATAATCAAACAAAATTTTGCCGGAAAAAATTTCGAGCTACTATTCGTAACTCCGTTTGTTTATATTAATCGTATCTATATTTAAATTTCTAAACTGTATATTTGCTTCTAGTATTGTAGTCCGCGTAGTAGAATCCATAATTATTATAAAATAGAAGTTACTTTGTTGTTTAGGCAAGTAGTATAATGAATGGAGCTGAAATATTCTGGTTACTGTTAACCTGTTCTATGCCCTCCATGGATATTGAAACTAAATATTTAGATTAGTGTCCTATTGACTTATTGTTGAACTACTGAGAATTTCTTTGAGGCATAAATTCTTCCAGTCTTAATTTGGGTATATTTATAAATTGTTCATTTAAAAGATTTGAAAAGTACGTCAATGACACATGCTCAAAAAGTCCTTATCACAAGCAGGTCTAGTTATTCCATGGTGACAATTCGTGACAATAAAGTGATTATAATATATAAGTTGAAGTACCCATCCTTTGTTGTAGTAATGAGCTTTTGAAAATTGTAGGAGTTGATGCTATGATAAATAACACAAAAATATTAGCTTTCACACAATTTATTGATAATATATTGTTACATTGTTTATTATTACCTCACCACACGTTTCGTATACACTTTGAGAACTCAACATGTTTCTACTTGAAACATGGTATACAATACGTGATGTTCAAAGTGACTCTGTGGGTAGAGACAAAATTAGTAGCGAAAGGTGTACTTACTGTTACCCGCTTTCAGTTCCCAGATCTTGATGTTATTCCACAGTGTTTTAATTGATTCTTTTATTGACGGTTATTGGCTGCAGAAGTGTCTTACTGGCCAAAGTTGAAAGGTCAGGGGTTAAAGCAGGAATTAGCTATAACTGAAGAGATGGATCTTCGTCTCGACCTTGTTATGCCTGCTCAAGTAGAAACTTCATGGGAGTTTATGTATTATTGTAATAGTGGTGGCCATATTTCTCATTGGATTTCTCCATAGAGAATTCTATCTACGCAAGCTATCCTTAATTTAACGGTATAAGACTAGGGAGAGATAGCTAGTTATGACATTCACTGCCAACTCTTGGGCTTCTCTTTTATAAACGAATGATAGGAATAATCGCCATACTATAACGCTTCCACGGATTTAAAGGTTTGGTTTGAATTTCGCGTAAACGTACACGATTACTATCTGCGCTAGCCGTTCCTAATTTAGCAGTGTAAGATTAGAGGAAAGGCAGCTATCATCACCACCCATCGCCAAGTCTTAGACTACTCTTTTACCAACGAAAAGTGGGATTGATCATCACATTATAACGCTTCCACGGCTGAAAAGACGAGCATGTTTAGTGCAACAAGAATTCGTGCCCATGATCCTTAAATTAAAAATCGAGCGCCTTAATCACGTGGCCATGCCGAGTCGGTGCATAAGGTAACTTCACAAGTTCCTTAGTGAAAAATATTCAAACATGAGTTTCATATTCATATAAGATAATAAATACCTTTTATCGTTTAATTTACTCTGAAAGTTTAATACCATATTATTAATATTTTCTAGCCGACTCCATTTGCTTTTATGTACACCGCTGCTGCTGGAGCTAGGTCCAGTTCCAGGTTTGAATGTGGAGATTCCAGTGGAAAAGTGAAAAGAACTTATACCTTAAAAAACGAAGATGGACTAAAAAGGATTGTGGACCACACTGCAGGAACTGATGTATTTATGGCAAACATTCAGACTAACGAATACTATAGTACTCGAAGCAAATCCAAATAATGTGGAAAATCTTTCTATTTTAGGCGTTGCAGCTATACCTGGTGCTGCCCCTGCTGCTGCACCGAGCCTTAATTGAGTATACTTTAATTCTCTTCGATTTTTATTCTAAAATTATCTACTTATTTTGAAGCTTCGTTTAATGTAATATTTTATATTCAAAACTCCTTTGTTTATTTTGTCTTCGAGTTTGTTTGGTTTGATGTTTTTCGCAGTTTCTTTTGCTGAAGTTTGATTCATGGCTAAATAGTGTGATAAAGGCCATTATTTGTAAACTAGCAATTGATGTTTACCCCTGTTGAAACTATTAAAGATATTACATTTGAAACTGGACAAATCAAATACTCATGATACATATAAATACAGTGTGGTAGTGTTATAATGCTTCAATATTACATTTCCTTCCTTTTGAAATCAGATGTTCTTTCACAATACCAAAATGTTACCACCAGTGACAGACCTTTTAACCTCTGACAATAAGATATCATCAAAGAAATCAGTTCAATTGATCTCAATAAATTTTTTTTTGCACACAAGTTAAATTTTAAGGGAACCTTAAAAGTGATCATTTATGGTTGATATAAATATTGTTGGCATGTCAAAATCAAGAAATATTGCGCTAACATTTCATTGCACGCAATGGATGTAACATTTACTGTAGCATATTGGCATTTAGTTAATGCATTTCAAACAGGTTTCTATTTTGTTTACTTGAGCAATAAATGAGAAACAGGGTGAGCTGAGTATTACTTACACCGTTATAGCTGTATTTTTTATTAAAAAACTCACATCGGGCTGTGTGCTGTGTTTACCGATAGAAATCGAATCCCTGATTTTAGCGTCTTACCGCTGTCCCAGCGATGAACGATCCGTAAAAGAAGTTTTAAAATAGAACTAAACAATGGTGAGAGCCAGTGAAAACTTAAGGCAAGAGGAATACGAGGCAGAAAAAAAATTAGCAAAGGAAATTATTGCAGAAGTTAAACTTAATTCTTATTATTGGAATTTTGGAAATATAATAAATAAAATAGATCTCATTAGAGTATTAGTAGTGATGGAAGATTTTGAGGTAATAGAAATAACTGAAACATGATTAAACATAGAGAATTTTTGACGAAAATATTTTCTTTGAAATACAGAGTTACAAGATATTTAACAGGTAAGAGTATTAAAGATGGGAAAGAAAAGTGGCTTTATATGTACAAAGTGAAATATATCCTTTGATGTCAAGTATGTTAAAGATAATAGCATAGATAGAAGTGGATAAAAGGGGAAAAGGCTTTTAGTAGAAGTTTGTAACAGACTACCAAGCGGTAATGATGAAATTAGTGAAACATTTTACAGATCGAGTAAGATTTCAACAGCAAATGAGATAATAAATATGGGTAATTTTAATTTCAGTTATATAGATTGGAAAATGTCAGAAAGAAAACCATGAGGGAGTAAGGCTTTTAAAAACAGATAAAACGGCTTTTTTACCATTTAATCAAGCAACCTGCTAAAAATAACGTTTTGTTAGACTAATTTTTAAATTAAATATAAAATGATCGAAAGGGTAGATATTAGGGAACATCTTGGAGCAAATGATCATTGTTTCATTAGATTTAATGCTTTGCTGCATATAGAGATAAAAAATAATGAAATTTTGGTTATAAATTTCACGAAGTAAATTTTGAAAGAATGCGACAAGAGTCATCTGTTGTGAAATGACGAATTACTTGGATATAATAACCAAGTGTGGGAAATTTTAAATATCAATTTTCAAATAATCCAAATAAACCTTATCTTATAGAAATAGCAGAGCAGTTGCAATAAAAAAACAACAACAAAAAGCAGCTTAGCTCAAAGAAGAGTTTAAAAGATAAAATTAAAGAAAACCGTCGTGCATTTAAGAAATATAAATTTACCAGAATAACAGGATATTTAGAAGATTAAAAAGGTTTGTGAAACAAAAAATTGGGACGTAAAAATGATATTTAAGAAAAAGTTGCCTGAGATGTAAAAATTTACAGAAATCATTTTTTAAATACTTTAAAAGTAAACAAAATGAAAGATGCCACATAAAAGGCTTGAAAAAATCTTATGAGTGTCGGTGATACGTTAGCAAATTAGATATAAGGATGGCTGCATGGAAGAAGTCATAGAGTTGCTATAAATGAAGTTTAGTTAAACTGGATTAGTGTCAGAAATGGAGTACCTGAGAGCTCAGTATTAAGATCCTTGCTCATTTTAAGGTCTTGGGTGTTGCTAGTTGTGAAGAGGATGCTGTGAAGGATTTAGATTATTTAATGAGTTGGCGAAATAAAGGGCAGGTGGGTTTTAACTATAATAAATGTAAAATAACGTATCTTCATTATCATAATTTGATTGAAAAGTATAGATGGGAATAACCCTAACAGTGTCATGAAATAAAGATTTTGATATAATAGTTGATCAGACTCTAAAGCCATCCAAATAGTGTGCTGTCGCTAGTAATAGAGGAGATAGGATTTCTTACGCACTGGAATGTCGAATATCTTAAAACTGAGTTAAATCATAATTTAAATTTAGAAGTTGATTTAATGTCGATACGTATCAAATTTATGTTATTTACCAACAAGATTGATACATACAGTTTTCCTTCTTATTACAAATATATTTTAATGTACAAACAATAATCCTATTTATAATAACGGTAATTACAACTAATTATTTATACACAAAAGTTTTACAAACTTACTAAAAATATTGAGTCTTTCATCTAGTCTGGAACTGGATATTGTCTCTAGGGCTCACGATGAGTGAACTAAATTTGTGTTTTAATAAATACAACTTATTTAGGAGGAAGCTAACTAGCTCTGCATCAAGTTTCTACTGACGAAATTATATAATATTTTCTTAAAAATGCTAGTGTTTGATGTATATCCTTTGAAGTTAAATGATTTTTCAAATATGAAATTTATAAAAGTGCTCGATTAATAAGCTGTAATCACAGTTATACCTTCTTAGGTTTATAGTATACCATTTATAGCAAACCAATAATAAATTCTGTCTCCGCATTGGTTACATTTATAGGCATAAGAAGAGCTTCTAGAAATTTCAATCTTTCCCAACAATACTGACAATACACTAGTGTTATATTGTCGATACTTACACTCGAGAACCTTCTGCAACGTTAGTGAATAGGCTAGAATTTTGCAATAAAGATTTAACAGTATAAGCTATGGAACTTTCTAAATGTAAAGTTAACTTAAACAAAAATCAATATTAAAACAGATATACAAGAGTAAATATGTCACACCCCATCGTGAATTAATAATTGGCTTTAGACAATTTTAAATTAATATATTAAATATACATTGCGAAAAATACATTAAGTATAATGTCAAAGAATTATACAACTTCAATAACAATATGTAACACAAATTTTGTTCCTGGATAAATAAAAGCTGGATGTTTTTAAAATAATTTTCAACTTTAGTTGATTGAGCAGATACATTTTTCTAGGATTGTAGGAATGTCCTTTTATAGGAAATAGTTTTATGCTCTAAAATGTGATAATTGGAAAGAGCAACTGTTTTCTGTAGTGTTTCAACTTTCATTTCATCCAAGTAAGTTTGAGGTTTTTATATGCACAACATTCAAATTCCTGAACTAGATATAATTACCTTAGTTTGTTGAAACGGTAGCAAATATGAAGAAACCTCTTTTTTATGGTCAAATTCCATATTAGTTTCATTATTTTGTTTGTGATAATCTTAAAACTTTTGGCGATAAGCCTCCGGTACGCTTTGAGAATAGCTGCTTTAGCCTTTTCATTCGTAATCAATACAATCAAGAATAGTATACAGTTCTTGTGCATTATTAGTTAATACAATTTCTGTTAAAAATAATAATAATAACAGTTTTAGTGTGGGTCGTTTCATGATTTGAGTACCCTTTTCAAAATGTGGAAAACATTTATCAACTTTAATTTCATTGAATGGTGATACTCTACAACGTCGATTAGGTTCAAAGTTATCATTTTATCTTGAACGATCAGAGTTCAGTCTAATCTCCATTTATTTGGCTTCGATACGGGCTTGCTCTTTCTCGGCTTCAGTGTGGGCTTGTTCAACCTCGAGACGTTCATGTTTTATCTTTCAGCTCGATTTGTTTGTGCATTATTTAGATCTATAATTTATCTTTATCACTCAACTGCGACAGGCTAGTAGGGACACAAGAGTATTTTCCTCATGTTTCCTCAAACAACAAATCATCACCGACTATTATTTCAATAATACGATTTGTTGTTCATTTTAATACATTGATTTCTTCACCACTAATTCTGAAACAACTTTTGAGCAATTATTTTTTCTTAATTCTTTCTTATTCTTCAAGAAAGAGTGGTTCAAGTAAATATTGATAAAATACAATCAATTCTTGTTGGCACAAATATATATAAATTTAATTTGAGTTTTGTTCGAATTTTGTTTCTGATTCAGATCTCGGATACAAACTCCCAATTTATTAGAAAATGTAGAACATTTTTGAATATCTTAAAACTGGATATTATAATTTAGATTTAGAATTAAACTAAATGCCAACAAGATATATACACACAGTTTCTTTCATTTTAGTACAAATGTATTTTAATAAACAAAAAATAATATAATTTACAACAACGGTTAGTACAAATTATGATTTACATACAAATGTCTTATAAACTTACTAACATTATTGAGTCTGCTATCTGGTCTGAAACTGGAAACCTTTTCGAGAATTCATGATCAGCGAACTAATTTTGAGTTAATTGGGAATTACCTAGCTTTGCGTCGAGTTTTCTGCCAATGAAGTTACAAAATGTTTTCGTAAATATTCTAATATTGTATATGAATCATGTGAAGTTATATGATTTGTTATCTCCTGGTGAAATATGTAAAGTTCCAGATTAATAACATTTAATCACAACTATACTTTCTGAGGTTTATAGTATCCAATTATAACAAACCAATAATATATGCCATCTCTTAGCGATTGGTGTTGGTTACATTTATGGCCGTAAAGAGAGTTTATAGAAATTTTAGCAGGCATTATAGTACTGAAAGCACACTAATGTTTACGTACACATGTGTATTGTTGATTCTTACACTTAAGAATCTTCTACAAAATTACTGTATAGGCGGAATTTCGCAAGAGAAATTTAACAGTATAAGTTATTTACGTTTCCAAATATACATTTAACTGAAAGAAACATCATCATTCAAACAAATATACCAAATTAAATTCATTGCAGATTGTATGTTGTATTTACAGAAATATTAATTAGAAGACTAATGTGGTTATAATTTCATTTTAAAGGTCATTAGTTAGCCCACATTTGGAATATTTTTTCAGTCTTGAATTGAACTTTGTAATTTAGTGTTAGAAGTCTGCAAACCTACCGATGTAACAACTTATCGTTAGTGTTATATCCAGTCATGGAGGTAACTTGGTGATAGATAATTTGCAATACTGCTTGTGAAAAAGGACAAATAGGTAATATATCATCGATAAAACGTTTAATACAAAAAAGGTTCTTAAGGTAGAAAATGCAACACTACTTTGATCTGAGTTAAGAGCATTCTATTATTGGTTTGTCTGCTGGAAAACGGAGCGGAAATTAATGCTTTAGATTTGATACAACTTTTGTACTTTCACTTGTGAGTATGTGATAAAGTGACAGCCAGCCTTGTTATCAAAGGTTGGATAAAACCCTTGTAACAGAAATGATTACTTGCTATATATGTACTTCCTTAGCTCGGTATTTCAAAATTACATCAGATCATGAATCCATAACGTCTCATTCATGTTGAAGACTCAAGTTCTTATTGTTACTTCTATACCAAAAAGTATAGAATTTTGTAACATTAAATGGTCCTTCTTTGTCAAGAAATATGTCGAACAATGACGATAAAACTTATTGCATGCTGAAAACGGCTACTCGTGTAATAAAAAAGCCTTCTGACAGAAAATTAAAGATAGGCCATCATTTACAACCAAATCTGATTGATGACAAGTCGAAAAGGTGTACTCAGAAATATCTTAAAATCTGCAAAAAAATAAATAAAAAAAGAAATGAGGCATATCAGAAACCGGGTCTGGCATTCGACTCTGAATCTATGGGTCGCAGGTTCGAAACTCCGTCACACCAAACATGCTCGCTCTACCAGCCATGTGGGAGCTATTACTTTACGGTCAATCCCATTATATGTTGATAAAAGGGTAGCCCAAGAGTTGGCGGTGGGTGGTGATGACTAGTTACCTTCCCTCTTGTTTTATAATGAGTCAATCAATCCCACTATTTGTTGTAAAAGAGTAGCCCAAATGTTGGCGGTGGGTGATGATGACTAGCTGCCTTCCTTCTAGTCTTACACTACTAAGTTAGGGACGACTAGTACACTTGAAGCTGATAACAACTGAACCAGTTTTGTTCCGTATTTATTAGTTCAGCCACAGATAATCAACTCACAGTTATTTTTACTAAGTTCAAGGTCAGTTGTACATAACATAGCGTAAATTCTTTGACTTTGTCAGATGGACACAGAACGACGTACCCTTGAGAAGAAATATCAGACATGATACCTTATGGTAACAAAAGATATTTCCTTTGCTGGACAATTGTTTTGGTTTTTTTGTTGTTTATGAATTTCGCACAAAGCTACTCGAGGGCTATCTGTGCTAGCCGTCCCTAATTTAGCAGTATAAGACTAGAGGGAAGGCAGCTAGTCATCACCACTCACCGCCAACTCTTGAGCTACTCTTTTACCAACAAATAGTGGGATTGCCCGTAACATTATACACCCCCACGGCTGGGAGGGCGAGCATGTTTAGCGCGACCCTCAGATTACGAGTCGCACGCCTTAAGCGCTTGGCCATGCCAAGCCCTCAATTGTTTTGGATTGGGATTTCTTTTGGAATTGTTTCCTCCGGAACCGGACGATTTTCGCGTAATATATCAAGTAATTCCATGAGTAATGTCCGAAAATTTAGTACAGAAAGTGCATCATCATTTTTGTCTTGGTAGAAGACTTTAATGACTAAAATATGTACCTATACAACAAAAAGTGTTCATACCCCTGCGTTCCAAGTGGTTTATTTGCTCAGAACTTAAAAATTATCACGATTAGGCTAATAGAAGTATAATATACATGTATTATAAATATTATACTAACACACATAAACTGTTTATAAACAAATAACCAAAAATAGGAGAAGCAGAAAGTGTTCGTACAGTGAGAAAAAGGTGTGAAAAAACTGATATTCCCGTACACATTTTGTTTAGTTTGGCAAATAAACTACATTATACCATCCCAGAACTAGATAGTGGGTTCATAATTATTGAAATTTAGCCAGAAAAATGTACTTCCAGCAATTTAGCTCCGTCTCCGTCACTATCTGCTTGATCATCATGGCGAACAGAAAACAACTGTCCAGCGATTTAAAAAAACGATTTATTGTAAAATACAGGTCTCGTGTGTCTCTTTCTGGTATTGCTACACAACTTAATGTGCCGAAATATACGTAATCGCCAAGTTTAAACTTACAGAATCAACTGCTAACCTCCCTCGTTCCGGACGCCCCACCAAAAATTCGAGAGAGAACCAAAAGGAAGGTTCTCAGAGAAGTTGGTAAAAACCCTCGTTTAACACGTAATGACATGCAGAAACTGGCAAGAGAAACTGAAGTTGAAGTAAGCACCTCTACAGTAACGGATATGTTACGCTTTTCTGGGTTCAAAGTGTGCTGTTCTCGTAAAACTCCATATTTAAAGCTTGTTCATTTAGAAGCACGATTGAGTTATGCAAGAAAGCATGTACCTATTAGAAGAGCATTCTTTGGTCAGACGAGACTAAAATCGAGATTTTCGGCCACAATGATGTTCGCCATGTTTTCCGTAAGAAGGGGGAACGAAATCTTCCAAAGAACACCATTCCTACAGTTAAACACGGAGGTGGCTCGATCATGCTATGGGATTCCTTCAGCTCTTATGGTGTAGGCAGTCTTCACCACGTTAATGGAATCATGAAAAAAGAAGAGTACATTGATATGTTAGATACTTATTTCAAGAATGATGCTCGAAACTTGCGGGCTAGATCTTCCAGCACACATCGAAATATGTGCAATCCTGGTTGCAGAGGAACCATATAAGCGTTCTGAAGTGGCCATCACAGTCACCCGATCTCAACCCAATTGAAAACGTTTGGCACGAGTTGAAGACCACGGTCATCAGCGTCATCCGAAAAACTTGCAAGAGTTGGAGCCCTTCTGTAAAGAAGAATGGAAAAAAATACCAGTCGAGTACCGTCAAACGATCATGGAGGGCTATGAGGAGAGCCTGCGTCAAGTAATTCACCTGAAAGGCTACACAACTGACCATTAAAGTAGACGCAGAAACACTTTCTGCCCTTCCTATGTTTGGTTATTTTTTTATAAACAGCTTATTTTTCGTTCATGATACTTTTTAGGTTATGAGGAAATAACTAATCACGACGCAAGGATACGAACACTTTCTGTCGTAACTCTTGTAGGACATGTACAAAAATGTTCAGACAAATAAAAGAAATTAACCCAACTTCAGTTTCTCAGATCATTAAACAAATAAACCCTTATGAAGATGGATGTGTCTGAGGAGCACACAAGGCGTATAATAATGCTTCATGAGCTTAAAAACGTAACAGTGCAGCAGAAACTACATGAAAAATTCAAGGTGATTATGATGCAAAGTCTCTCAATGAAAGAAAATGTCGAAGGTGATTTCAGAAGTTCAGGTCAGATGACTACAGCTTAAGTGATGCATCACGTTCAGGTCATCCTGTTGAGGTTAATGATGACTTGCTATTAGCTCTATTTGAAGACGATTGCGCTATAACAGCACAAGAACAAGCAAAGAAGCTAAATTCAACCAATTCAACAGTTTTCATCTGAAAGAGCTTGGAAAATGGGTCGAACATGATTTGACAGAAGCCAACCAAAGAGCAAGAGAACACATCTGCACTTCTCTGCATTCTCGTGAACGTAACTCATCTTTTTTTGGACAGATTAGTGACTGGAGAAGAAAAATAGATATTATATAAAAATGTTAATTGCCTCAGACAAAGGCTCAGTGCAGGTAACTAAACTGGCTAAAGAACAGCCCAAAATGGACTTTCACCCTACGACAGTCTTGTTAAACATTTGATAGGACATTGTTGGTGTGATCCACTTAGAGTTGCTGCCACTGAATGTAAAGATCACATCAGACTTCTGTTGTCAACAGTAGGAGTGCTTGAATGTTGCACTAAAACAAGAGGCCTGCTTTAATCAATTGTAAAGATTTGTTTGCTTGTTTGTTTGTTTTGGAATTTTGCACAAAGCTACACGAGGGCTATCTGTGCTAACCGTCCCTAATTTAGCAGTGTAAGACTAGAGGGAAGGCAGCTAGTCATTACCACCCAACGCCGACTCTTGGGCTACTCTTTTACCAACGAATAGTTGGATTGACCGTCACATTATAACGCCCCCACGGCTGGGAAGGCGAGATTGGGAAAACTTCCACATTCTCCTTATTCTCTAGTCCTTGCCCCTGATTATCATCTATTCCGAAGTTTGCAGAACTATTTTGAACGTGTGTGTTTTCTTATAGCACAGCCACATTGCATTATCTGCTGAGCCCACCTAGGTGAATCTAACCCCTGATTTTAGCGTTGTAAATCCATAGTCTTACCGCTGTACTAGCGGGGGACAATAACAATAAACAAGTTGTTGTTTCGATCTTCTTTAACATTTTTACTTTCTATCTGATCGTCACTGGTATTAACGTTTTTACTGTAAGTTTCTAAGAAATCTTCATTTAGTACAGACAGTATCGAAAAAAAATGAGGTTGCTTCCTCTCTTATTTCCAAAATGATGTTTTCTGAAAAACAGTTGAAAAATTGAAAACATTAATAGTGACTTTAACAGTTCATTTCTTCGTAACATATTTTGTGCATTATTATCCTGAATAAAAATTACATTGTTTTTTATCATTGTTCACTTTTGATAAACAGTTGATTATTATAATTTAAACATTGCAACTGTTTCAATGAAGTGATAAAAAATTTTTTTACCAGTCCCACTTCCGGTTTCGATTTTTATGCTCGTTCATCTACTACAGTGGTTCTTTACTTTTTTCATTGTCTTACACCCTGAGACTTTCCAGGGTATTACCATCACCCCTATAATAAATTTTGTAATGATGAACTTTGCGTAAAAGTAGAATAAAACGAAACTATATAAAGATCATATTTGTTGAAAATGCTACAAATTAATGACCTTGAGAAATGCTACAAGTGCTAAACAAATGTAAAATTCATGGAATTACTGATCATACAAAACCTACTTATTCACTCAGTGTGATGGTTGATATAATATATGTAGTGAGAAAATATACTAAATACGATGAAACTTTGATATTTAAATTTTAAGTTCGATGTATTAATATTATATAGCTTAAAATTTAGGAAATTCAAAACGTTGTATTATATGAAAATTTTTACTCAAATTTAGACAGGTGGTTGCGCAACGAGCATCTCGACGTGGTTCAACTGCCGCACTTCAGCGTGTTTCTCATTGGTGGACAGTTACAGGCACTTGTCACAAAAACTACAAACTGGGCCGTGATTTCTTCAATGATTTCCAAACCATCCTTGACCTCCGAGAAACTTCAAATGACCCCCAAGTTAAGAACCACTGACCTACTATCTAGTGTTGAAAAGATTATTTGAGGTTCTTTAATAATTTCCTTCTCGCACTTACAATTCCTTTGTAGTTACTGTTTTATGATTTATTTATATTCAGTCAGTAGTTACTAAGTGAAACTTTTTGATTGGTTATTTAACTTTTAGACCTTAGGAACATTTTTCACGTAAGTTTGGTTGTCCTACCTGGTTTTTATTTAAAGTATTCCAATGTTCTTTCACTTTAAATAACGACCATTTGTTAATTGTAATGTAATTACAAAGTTAGGACCTTTTAGTAATTTTTTAAGGTCCCCACTGATTAGTGTTGTTTATATTGTTATTAAAACTCTATTTTCTTTAACTGGTAATGAAATGTATTTTTTTTCTGTAATTGTTGGTTTGGACTTTCTATTTAGACACTTTATATTCGTCATTTACTTTGTTAAAATCAACTTTAAGTAGTTATTATGTAATGACGATCCAATTTCCATCACAGCTCACATTTATTCTGTAAAAAAAAATGTAATTTCATATTTTCCTACGTCTACACGTGAGAAACAACAACAAAAATACATGTCCACAGCTTTAATACCTGTTGAAAAGTTATTAAATTAAATCAACCGTTTTATGGACATCAAATATTGTCTTGAATAACGACTTATCAGTCTTATGTCATGTTTTTCCTGAATGTCTCTATAATTATTTAAACATTTAAATTTATTAAAAACGCTACAGTTTTAGAGCTCAATTCCGCGGAAACAAAACAGCGCAGATAAATCACACACACAAAGATTTGTCTTTTTAATAAAAAAGTAACAACACAAAATCGTGCGTAGAAATTAATGAAAAACTGTAGCAACTGGAACAAGCTATTAGAAGTTTCGAAACAACAAGAGATTGAAAACGACGCATAAACATGTTAATGGCTCTAATTTAAAGTCTTCTGACATTTTTTTTTGTATTTACTGTTGTTTTTCACTGATGATTTATATGTTTTTTACGTTAAATTTCATAATCTCAACTCGCGTATTGCTTACGTTTCTTAAGTTGCCACACAGGTATCCTATCGTGCAGTTTTTCAGTAAGTAAAGAACAATTTCAGTTCCTTTTCTTTATATATTATTTTAAATTTAACTAATTTACCATTTTAATTATAATTCACAAACTTTGTCAAATTTTGAAATTATATCATGACCAAAAAGCAAAACAAAAAATTAATATAACTTAAAAATAATAAAACTAAAAACCTAAAGCACATATATTTTCCTGATGCGTAATATTCCTTTTTCGTTGGATCTTTTTTCTTATAAAGTGTTGTAAGATAAAGTGTTTCTTAATAGAATCTCAGGCAATAACTTTGAGGGAAAGTACCAATGTAAATTCCATCCGAAACAGCACCCTCTGCTGGTAGATTTTAAAAGAACCATAAATGACTCATCATGTTGTTCAAGGATCTACGCTGATAAAGTCCCGTTTATTAAAAGTTGATCTACAACGGTATGTTTGAGTTGTTGTTGTTTTTTAAACTAGGCGCGTGATGAAAAGTAGTTTACAGTTTAAGGCGTGTCCTTCGTTGAACTTTGACTTATCTAATCATAGCGAAATCTTGTCACGACCATATGCCAACACTATCCAGGTTTCTTCATTTTACTAATGATAACCAGAACCAGAGCCAAAATCTTTGTAATCAGCTTTGGCATATGGGAAAAAAAAAAACTTGTTTCATTATTTCATACCGTATTTTAACCTATTTATGGGTGTGTGTGTGTGTGTAAGGAACCGGAAGTAATGTAACATGTGAATCTAGTTAGATTCAAAGCTAATTTTGTTGTGTGAAATTTCTGATAGAAATTAGTTCTTAGTTGCGAATTTTCCTTGTTTTGTTTGATATAAACAAGTTCGTCGACAAGGATCTGCAAACAGAAATATAGAAATTTAGTTTCATAGGTACGAAAAACACATTTTACTTGTTTATTTGCTGACTCTTTCACTAAACTACACGAAAGGTATTTGCGGTAGTCGTCCCTAATATGGAAGAAATGGACTAAATTTTATATAAAAAGGTAAAATAGTAATGACGTGCTATGTTTGAAACATAAAAGATCGTAGATAATAACTCCAGTTTTTCGTTACATCATCTTCCTTCAACCGAGTTCAAACGATGATAAAAATGTCCCTTATTTGAGTTTTACATGAATAAAGTATATTAGAGAATACCGTCTATGCTTCTGGCTTACTTTTTACATTTACAGTAATTGTAAAATATTGACTAGTTTCTCTAATGCTAATAGACTGGTATTCGATTCCCTGCGGTGGACAGAGCGCAGATAGCTAAAATACTTAATTTACAGAGACAACATATTACGAGGATCAGCCGAACTGTAAGTTTGTTACTCGAATTATAATATCAAACTTGTCTAACTTAAAATATTAGCCGTTAGAACATTGTATTAAATCTGCAATTTTTTTAAAATTAAAATTACCTTTAGAGTCTTCCAATATGAAAATGAGGTCAAGGGAGAACTTTATGCGCGTGAATCGGCTTTCTTCTTTTGTTCTTCTCAAAGATTCATGACGATTATTTTGTAATCTAATTAAGTATTAGAAAACTAACAATATATAATTTACATAGAAAACATATCCATTCTCTTTCTGTATATTAAAGTTTCAACGTTTTATTTGTGAAGAAAAAATAAAGGCAGCCATCCTTCTAAACCTTGTAACATTTTCTTGTGGCTCAGTGATGACTTTAAAAGCTGATAACGGTAAAAGTCAGGTTTAGATATCCGCAGTGGGCAGAACACAGGTAAGCTTCCTGTGTAGCTTTGTGCTCATCAAGAAACAAAATATAATTTTCACTAGCCTAAGGTTAATTCAGCTTCTTCCTACACACTCGTGTTTGAAAGGTGGCTATTTATTTGAGACATAACTCACCAGGTGGTAACGTTACGAAGCCAGTAAAGGGAGTTGTGAGACACCTACACTCGAAATACTTCAACGAGGAGCAACAACCGGAAAAGGCGTTGTTCTAACGTATTAACAAGCCTTTATATTATAAGCTACGTACACGTTACGAGTGATAACTGTTTACAGATTAAATTAGAATGCAGAATTCCAAGCAAATATTCACGTTTTATTTATGTTTCGACGTCAAACATATTACAGTTTTGTTTTAATTACACAAATGATAATATCATTTATAATCAATTAAAAGTGCTTGTTAAAGGAATAGCTTTTTGTTGTATCTCTATAGAATCTGTATAAAACATCTAACTGCTAAAGTTTTCTAACAACAATTAGTTATAAACTACTGAATATTTACCGTTATTTGTTGCAACTTAACATTATTACTCACGAAATAACTTTGTTTACCTTTAAGTACAGAGATACACCATGAGCTATCTGTGTTGTACCCATCACTGGTCTAAACTTGGTTTAGCCCCATAAGTCGTAAGATTTGCGCAGTGTGAATGGGAGACATCAAGAAATAAACATGTAGTTAATGAATTTGTATCTTTAGTGTCCAATAGGTGACACTGCAATTGTCAATATTACAGTAATCACAGAAATTAATTCGTTGTTTTTTTGTTCCTGTTGTTTCCTCAGAGTGATTTAAATAACTATTAAGAAATTATACTTTAAATATATTATTTTTGTACTACCCGTATGTTATTAACGATGCAATTTTAACATCCTTATCAATAAGTTATTGATTTTATTTGCAGATAGTTAAATTCCATTGCATGTTAACTGTTTGTTTGTTTTGTTTTGGAATTTCGCACAAAGCTACTCGAGGGCTATCTGTGCTAAATTCCATTGCATGTTAACTGTTTGTTTGTTTTGGAATTTCACACAAAGCTACTCGAGGGCTATCTGTGTTAGCCGTCCCTAATTTGTAAGACTAGAGGGAAGGCAGCTAGTCATCACCACCCACCGCCAACTCTTGGGCCACTCTTTTACCAACGAATAGTGGAATTGACCGTCACATTATACACCCCCACGGCTGAGAGGGCGAGCATATTTGGTACGACTTGGATTCGAATCCGCGACCCTTAACACACTTGGACATGCCGGGCCAGGTAAAGGAGAAAAAAAATTTAATCTCATCAACTAACTCAGATACGCAAACTACTACAAAATTAATTAACAGTAACAAAGTGCCAACAACAAAGTCGAACATAACTTATCTGTTTAAACACTGATCAGGTAAAATCATAGCATGTTCAGCGCGACTAGGGCGCGAACCCGCGACCCTCGGATTACGAGCGTACGCCTTAACGCGCTCGACCATGCCAGACCTGCATATTAACAGTGTTATTATTATTAATAAGATTTTGCAAAAAGAATGTATTGCTAATATTAGTTTACCTACTTATTAAGCCAAAAAATAAAATGTAGCATTCAAAACTTGATGTTGTTACTTCTGTAAACATGTCATTGATTATCTGCTAAGACTAAATTTGGTTCTTTATTATCAAACAAAATTTAAGTGCGTCGAAAATTATAATTTCACTTTGGGTTAAATTAAAAGAATAATTATGGTTTCATACATGAAATAAGATAGATTATTTTTATATTAAGAACATTTAGAAGACATGTTTGATTATTATACATCACTGTATGTTTACTGAAAGAGTAATTTGTTTTAAATAGTAAATATGCTAGTTTTAATTGTTTGTTTGTTTTTGGAATTTCGCACAAAGCTACTCGAGGGCTATCTGTGCTAGCCGTCCCTAATTTTGCAGTGTAAGACTAGAGGGAAGGCAGCTAGTCATCACCACCCACCGCCAACTCTTGGGCTACTCTTTTACAAACGAATAGTGGGATTGACCGTCACATTATACACCCCCACGGCTGGGAGGGCGAGCATATTTAGCGCGACGGGGGCGCGAACCCGCGACCCTCGGATTACGAGTGCACGCCTTAACGCGCTCGGCCATGCCAGGCCTTGCTAGTTTTAAAATGAAAACATTGAGAGCAGCACGATTAATTATTACGCGTCACTTTACATTAAATAATTTCACATTTTCGGGTTTCCGAATTGCAATGATACTCTATTGTACTAAGTACATTTTTTAAAATATATTACTCTATTATTTTCCTTTAACCTGACGAGGGTACTCGACTCGCAGTTTGTTGGCCGAAGTATCAAATTCCATCCAACATGGTAACCCTTTCTTCCGTGGGGAGTTTATAATGTTATGGTCAATGCTACTGATCGTTGAAAAAGCGCTGGCGATGTGTAGCATTTGTCTATCACATCAAAAATAAAAACAGCTAGCGCAGGTAGCTTTAGACGCGCTTTGCGCGAAATCCAATAAATATGAAACTAACTCATGTTTTTAGCATAAAATTTTATCAAACCCTTTTTATCATAAAATTGTCGAAGTAGATGTGTGTTTGTGTATTTAACTTTCTTTATACATATATATTCCTTTCCCACTCCTTCAAGAAAATGTTATTACAAAATTAGGTTAAATAGGACGTTTAATGATTTTGTGGTATATCACTCTAGGGTATACAGTTTGCAAGTTGCACATTAAATTGTTTTGTCACGTGCGCTGTAAATTTTCAACCAATACAGCACTGAACAAGTTATCTAGTCCCAGTTCTGTGATCTTATCGGAGGTGTAAATTTAAAGGAGTTTCTTGAACTAGAACAGAGGCAAGGGAAAAGTTGAGGGGGGGACACTACTAAACATGTCACGACTTGAGAAATAGTAGGACAAATTCCAGAGTAGATGATAGCTGTATGGAAAGGGAAAAAAAGGATAAATATGATAGCACAACTCTTTTGTTCTCCTTTTTTTATTTAAGTAGTAAAAGCAGAAAAAAATCGAAAGTAAAACTCTCAACACATTTTACTTATATTATTAAGCTTAATTTTCCCTTGAGATCTAAGTGGGTACAACACGTTCGAAAGGAGCTTATTTTAAAATACATTTCTTTTATATTATACAAAACATTAAAAAATCCTATTCCTAAACCCACTACACTCACGACAGATATTTCACTTTATATCAGAATACACGAAATAAGATCCATTAACAGATAGAAACCCACATCAACATACTCTTCGTTCCTTTAGGATGTTTGATGTAATTTATTACCTGCAACCAAATTATAACCGTTAAAAGAAAAACACGTTAGCATGAATGATGGTTAATTCAGCTGAATTAATTGTTTAGAATTACGTCAACAACGAGATTTGGTAGCTCAACTGGGTGATTTTCTTGAAAAATTAGCATTCGAATGATATGCAAAGTTCCAGAAAATAGACATAATTATGAGAAGAACTAAGTTTTTAAACATAATTTTGTGTTTAGTTCTTTTAATTAATTGTTCACAGTAATTACGTAACTCGTACAACTGATATTACGAAATTACGGAATCTACAAATGAATGTATACATATACATTGTAATTTTTGGTTATTTTGAATTGAATACAAAGCCACACAAAAGACTATTTGCACTGTGCCCACCACGGATATCGAAACCCAGTTTTTAGAGGTGGGAGTTCACAGACATACCGCTGTGTAACTGGAGAGCTCTCTGATATTACCATACATTCTTGAACTATATAAAAGCAACGTCAGAAAAGAAATAATTATCGGTCTTGAGAATCCAGACAACATTATCAATAAATAATCTCAATAATCTGGACAAAATATAAAGGCATTTATTTTAAGAAAATGTTTGTAATCCAAAAACAACATCTTAAACACAAAGTTTTAGAGAAGCAGACATTGTAATCAACATTCTGAGAAGTATGGTATTGTAATCAACATTCTGAGAAGTATGGTATTGTAATCAACATTCTGAGAAGTATAGTATTGTTATCAAACATTCTGAGAAGTCGATGTTATTATCAAGATTCTTTTTGCATTTTCTTCGGCCCTTGTTGAAAATCTATAAAGAATAAATCTTGTCTGATGGCAAAATATATCAACATATTTTACGATTAAATTTAAATAATAAAAGAGTTAGTGAATATTCCCGCTTTTATACTTCTCTCCTTAAATCGGTTATAGTTATTATAATATAAATATAGTTTTTATTTTTAAAGAAGGCACAAGTTTTATTTTTATTTTTGCTGTAACACAGCTATTTAAATAAATATTTAAATGTTCATATAAATGTATTAGTACTATCTGTTGTATGTTCATGTAAATACTTCGCAGGGTGTTGATGGATCTTCACCAAAGTTTGTATGATCGATTATTAGGTCCGTGCGGAGCGTAAATAAAAAGTTTCAGTTTTGCATTTTGTGGTTTATATTGGTGTATTATTTGTTTATTTTTACCATTACTTCACTTCCTGTAAATGGTCTTTACCATATTTGACATGAAAGTTTGTTGGTGAGATACACGCAAATTTTCAGTTCTAAATTTTGCTGTTTTTATAAGTGTTTTTTTTTCCGTTTTACAGAACTTTATATACGAAACTGGTTTTGGTTTGTTTTGAGTTTCACGTAAAGCTACTCGAGAGATATCTGCGCTAGCTGTCCCTAATTTAGCAATGTAAGACTAGAGAGAAGGCAGCTGGTCATCACCACTCACCACCAAGAGCTACTCTTTTACCAAAGAATAGTAGGATTGACCGTCACATTTTAACACACCCACAGTTGAAAGAGCGAGCATGTTTGAGTCCAAACAATTATTTTCTCTACACTTAATTCCACGTATATACCTAAACAAATGTGTGTTTTTTTTTGTATTTTTAAGCCCAAGGTAACGGTTGTTGTAGACAGTGATATTTATTGTTGTTGTTCTTTGTTTGTACTCCTATCTTCAACGAGGCTGCACACTTTTCGTCCATAGTTTTGTATTTCTCTCATCTTTTTATTCAGCCTTTAATTTATAAAGCTATCACGACGAATATTGAGTGATGTTTTTTGTTGTTTTTTTATCGTCATCATTTGAAATGTACGAATAAGAGCCTTCTCCAGTGTTGTTACCCTTGCCTTACAAGGATCGCGGGTTCGAATCCCGGTCGCACTGAGCATGCTCGCCCTCCCAGCCGTGGGGGCGTTATAATGTGACGGTCAATACCACTCTTCTTTGGTAATAGACTATCCCAAGAGTTGGCGGTGGGCGATGATGACTAGTTGCCTTCCCTCTAGTCTTACACTGTTAAATTAGGGACGGGTAGCGCAGATAGCCCTCGAGTAGCTTTGCGCGAAATTCAAAAACAACCTTACAAGGGAAATTATGAACTTTCATGCACTTTCCATGAAATCACACGCCATAATTTCCAGGACCAAAATAATATGTTTCGTTAGAAACGAATAGGGCCTGGCATGGCCGAGCGCGTTAAGGCGTGCACTCGTAATCCGAGGGTCGCGGGTTCGCGCCCGAGTCGCGCTAAACATGCTCGCCCTCCCAGCCGTGGGGGTGTATAATGTGACGGTCAATCCCACTATTCGTTTGTAAAAGAGTAGCCCAAGAGTTGGCGGTGGGTGGTGATGACTAGCTGCCTTCCCTCTAGTCTTACACTGCTAAATTAGGGACGGCTAGCACAGATAGCCCTCGAGTAGCTTTGTGCGAAATTCCAAAAAAACAAACAAACAAAAGAAACGAATAGGTCTAAAATTTGTGTTCGTTGTTCTGTTGTTATTGTACTTTTTCCTCATTCCCTTTCATTTGTTTGCATCGATTTGCAGCACTTAAATATTTACATCAGAAAATAACTAGTTTGATACAATGCATAAGGAACAGTATGTTTTTACGGTTGAAACGCAGATTTGTACAAGCAATGAGTCACCAACAGTGCTTACAACCTAATCCCAGAACACCTAGTTCATACATAGTAGTGTGTGGGTTACAGGGTGCATGTAAAACTAATAAATTAAAGAAAATCACTTTGAAACACATGGCTAAAATATGAACAAATTTATTTACCCTAGAGGCATTATGATGGATCACTTTTTGTCAAAACAGAATAGAATTCTAGTAAAATATTTGAAATGGACATCTAGTCTTGTGTTGTTAAGAACGAATTTACTTTAATGAATTTTTTTCTTCCCATGTACAAATTCCAATTTTTCTGAAAGCTATAATTTCCACTGTGATGCAATTTGTTTGAAGTTTTATCAGTATCTCTAGTGCTGTTGTTATTATGTGCGCAGTTTTTATAACCCGGCAAAGTTATTATTACAATTGTACTTGTCATAAGACATTAATATTAGTTAAGTCTAAGACATTCTGTCATTAAGAACAGCTTGTGAGCTGGACCTTTTGTTACGGCATCCAAGTTACCGTTACATCGTAACGAAAGGTTTCGTTACAAGTTTATAGTGTGATTGGTGAACTTTATTATTAGTTTCGGCACAACCTAATTCTAGAACGGGAGAACATCTCTCACGAGAAAAACGAAATGTTTTCTTCCCGATAGACATGACTAAAATTTTGTTTTTGATAGTCAAATACACACCTGAGTAAAGAAGTAACGATGCAAAAATAATCCATGTTTCATGTTTGTAAACGTCCAATTTATTTTTGAACTCAAATCAAAATATGATAAATTACAATAAATGTTTCTTAAGACCTAAGTCGTTTTTGTTGTGTAACGCATTTACTGATTTATGTTCATTTTAATTCTAATATTTGTTTTGGTTGGTCATACGTTCAGAAATGCGTGAAACTTATGCTATTGAGCTTGTATTGCAAAATTCTAACCCATTTACTAATTTTGTGAAAGGTTCTTGAGCGTATAAACCAACAAGGTAGAATGTATATATGTAAAATACTAAAATTTACCAGTATTATTGCCAACTGAGCTTTCGAAAACCTAGGCTTAAAGTTTATAAATCGATGGATGCACCAACAGACAGTTTTATATTGTTGGTCTGCTACAGTTATTTTACTATAAACCTCGGAAGTTATAGCTGTGATAAACGTTTAGTAATCGGAAAAGTACAGATATTTGACAAAGAACGTTTGTATCTTCGAACATTTCAAACTATTTAACTGCAGTAAATTAATTTCAGACGTTACTGTTTATACAAGGACATTAGATATTTTCGTTTGGAAAAATTCAGATGTGAAGACGCAAGCAGGCTTCCGTCGAGATACGTTTACAAATGTATCAGCATAGGATTAATTCGCTCTCAGTGAACCTTTTACAAAAGATAAAAGACTCAAAATTGTTTGTAAATAATTTGCATATAAATCATTATTTGTAATAGGATTAACAGGATTTTAACCTGGTACATCAGGCTGTAAGTTTGGAGGTCTCATTGAACAAAGAGACAATCGTTTCAATGTTAATATTGGGTTGAGGAATAATTCGTGAGCGTTTTTTCAAGTTAAAAAAATCTATTCATTAATGAAACGCTTTTGCAAAATATTTCATATCATTTGGTAGATAATTTTTTCTCTAATAGATGGTGTGCTTGATTTTCATATTTTTTTTATTTTTGCTTTCATTTTTAGCTCATTAAATGGAATGTCAAGTGGACAAAATCGAACATTTTCGACACCATCTGCTTTTTGCATTTAATCGAGGTGTTAACGCCGCCGAAGCTGCTCGTGAGATCTGTTCTGTGTATGGCAAAGGAGCAATGCCTGAAAGTACCGCCCGCCGTTGGTTTTCGCGCTTTAAAACTGGGAATTTTGATCTGAAGGATGGGTCACACACTGGTCGACCAACTGTGTTTGATGAAGAGCGATTGAACCAGCTTCTTCACCAAAATCCACGTCAAACGACAAGAGAATTAGTGGAGCAGATGGATTGTGATAAAAAAAACTATGGTGAACCACCTTCATTCAATGGGCAAGGCTCAGAAACTTGGCGCTTGGGTGCCACACAGTTGGTCGACCAGTGTGTGACCCGTCCTTCAGATCAAAATTCCCATTTTTAAAGCGCGAAAACCAACGGCGGGCGGTACTTTCAGGCATTGCTCCTTTGCCATACACAGAACAGATCTCACGAGCAGCTTCGGCGGCGTTAACACCTCGATTAAATGCGAAAAGCAGATGGTGTCGAAAATGCTCGATTTTGTCCACTTGACATTCCATTTAATGAGCTGAAAATGAAAGCAAAAATTAAAGTGACATAAAAATCAAACACATCATCTATTAGAGCAAAAAATTATCTATTAAATGACATGAAATATTTTGCAAAAGCGTTTCATTAATGAATATATTTTTAACTTGAAAAAACGCTCACGAATTATTCCTTAACCCAATATAATTTTGTATTTTCAGGCGGTACACCATAAGATAACTTTTGGTGATACTTATCAAGAACTTAACATTATTTATTTCACCTACGAGCTGTGGCGAACATAGGACTCATACAAAAATACGCTTGACTGACAGACGATAACCAGTACAAACAATGTGACGAATGAATTCAGATAATATCTGATATATACATATTTATGGGCATAAGAGTGAAGAATGTAGCAAATATATACTTTTAAAAGTACCCAATTAAAACCCAAGATGTCATGAGTATATAATTAATTTTCTATAGTAATCTGAAACTGAAATTTGCAGATGCGGTTTTCCTGTACTTTCCAGCTTTTCAAACACCTGTACAGTTCCGGTTGCTATCACATTTTATTGGAACTCATTTCTTATCTTAAAATTTTAAGTACTAAAACACAGATATCCCATATCATTATTCCCATATACTTTGAGTAGCGCTTACAATACACAGTATAATTTGATGTCTTTACTTTAACTCTTTCAACATGCCCCTTGGTAACTGTGTTTTTGTGGCATGTAGAAAAACAAATAAGCAGAATATATATATACAATAATATAAATAAGTAAAAGTCACCTGATTGCACTAATATTATCTAGCAACAACTACACCGGACAACAAACTGAAATTCTCACTCTCAGAACAAAAGTCTGTATTTATTTTTTACATACCAAACAGAACCAGTTATCTCGGACTGTTTTGGAACTAAACTCAGCTTTCAGTGATGCTTTACGTTTCAGAGAAAAAACTAAATAAAATTACTAAACCCACTATTTCGCAATGTTGGGTCCTGTTGTTTTTAGATGCTTCAAACAGCTTTACTATATATTTGTACACCAAGCAGCCATAAGAAAAGTGAACAATATATTTTCTTTTTATATTGTCAAACAAAAACATTGTTACCTTTCGCTAGTATGAATTTATTTGTTCAGAAAATTTTGTTATCTATATTCTGCGAATATAGAGCTGTCTAAGGAACAAATAAGTGACGAGAAAAATAGTTCATGTCAAGTTCACAACTTGTTTTCAAATCCTTTAAGCCATTACAAACGCTAATAAATTTTACATTAATGACATAAGCAGATACAGGCATAACACTAATAAGCAATATAAACTGTTCAAAAGAACCAGTTGTTCACTGAATATTTTAATCTCGAATAGTACGGGGTAAAAGATCGAAAATGCTCGATTTATTTTTATGTTTGAGAATGCTTTTGGTTCGTGGGTTTGGGACAACGAAGTATTTCTTTTCTGAAAAAACAAAACATATGTAAAAACAGTCACTAAATATTTATAACATGTCCATCTCGTTTGTTTGTTTTTGTTATTACAGATCTCATCCGAATTGAAGATAAGTAACCTAGGACTAGCGTCAAATTTAGTTTATTTGGTTTTTAAATACCTTTTTTGTGTGAACAACCCCAAGTACTCAAAATAAGTAAAAGATTAAATTTTTAATTTCAGTTTATAGATTTAAAGTAAGGGTTTAATCATATTACTATCTTCTGAACCAAAAAATAAAATCTAGTCGTGTTAAACTTGCACATTCTATTAACTTTTTTATACAGGTGGCCCGGCATGGCCAAGTGTGTTAAGGCGTTCGACTCGTAATCTGAGGGTCGCAGGTTCGAGTCCCTGTCGCACCAAACATGCTCATCCTTTCAGCCGTGAAGGCGTTATTATGTGAGGGTCAATCCCCCTATTTGTTGGTAAAAGAGTAGCCCAAGAATTGGTGGTGGGTGGTGATGACTAGCTGCTTTCCCTCTTGTCTTACACTGCTAAGTTAGGGACGGATAGCGCAGATAGCAGTCATGTAGCTTTGTGCAAAATTCAAAAAACAAATCATAAGGTTGATAACTATTAGCATCACAACTGACTAGAACAGGTCGTAGAGATGAAACAACGTTTAAATTTTAAACGAGCAACATATGTGTGTGAATTATTTGAAAGAATTTTGAGTTGAAACCTATTTGTCGAAGAATAACAAAATGAGTGAATTGTAATGTCAGCCTGCTTTGAAGATGTGTCATTATAATATTAATTCCGTTCTGTTTTCCTTTCGGTTTATTTATTGTTTGGCACGAATCTACACAATAAGCAACCATCGTTCTGTCCATCGTAGGTATTAAAGCTCGAATATTTAGTGTTATAAGATCTCAGACTTGTCACCGAGACATTGGAAGCATATACTAAATCATTTTTACACTTATCACTTATAAAGCAGCAAATAGTTAAAAACCAAGGTTTCTTTGAAACCTTCTGCCTGGATTTCAATTTGTAAGTAAAACACGTACACATTGCACAGCTTATTGGTACAGTAATTTATTTAGTTAAGCACCTTAGGCCGAGTTTTTCGTCCGTGTAATTTTCTGTAATTGTAGGTTAGCTGTTATTTCTGTGATTTAGATGCGTTTGTGTTTTGATTAAAACTGAAACATCGCTGACACATAAAACACTATTTTATAATTTGAAAACCATGAAATGAGGACGTTGTCGGAGGTCCGAGCATGGATCTGGAACAAACATTTTTATTGTTGTCACTACTTAGTTTTACTCTTCGTAATCATATGGAACATCATGAAGTGTAACATCCCTAACAGAACAGTGCATCACGTGGTCAAGGTCCACAAAGTCACGCACTTTCGCGAAGGATGGCGAGAGGGAGAAAGTTAGTTTTGTGAGAAACTAGGTCTTTATTTCTCATAATAGCCATACTTGTTCTTTTCTAGGAGCGGTTTTTAATCCGGTTGTTGTAATTTTTTTTCCATCTTTTATTACCAAACGAACGAGTAGTCGTGTGAGAACTAGGGTACAATAGGAAGTGTATGCTGTTCTATGAAGTGTCGTATGGAGAAATAAACAAATAGAAATGTCAGGTGTGAACATTAATCAACTGAGCAATTTTATGATTACACTGGTTTGTATGCATGAGGAATTTTAAGTAGCAATATAATGTCTCTCTCAGAAAGTGAATTTAACTGATGTGTTTATCGCATATACAAACATGTCGTTGTCACAATCCCACTTTAAAACCCTATTTTTTGAACAAAATCAAAACACAGACATAAAATTACATACGGTAAATAAATAGTCTCCAAGAATCAGTTTTTAAATCCTAAGACGTGTTAACATTTGCAAACAATAAATATTTACCTTTATAATATCCATTGATTTGTATATTGTTTATGAAGCTTCGGATCTCATCTTTTCGTTTATCCCTCCATCCAGTATCGCTTAGAAATTTAATATTTTACTTAATATTATGAATGTTTTTCTGTAGGATTTACAAAATGAATAATGAATGTCAGAATCTTAATTAACACTTATCGTCATTACATATTAACATTTCTTGAATAAGTTTGGTGTGGTATAAGATTGTATATGTTTTTTTCTATGCAAAAACGGCTCGTTTGGGTTGAGAAAATATTTTATATAGAAGAGCGAACAACGTTTCGACCTTCTTCGGTCATCGTCAGGTTCACAAAGAAAGAGGTAACTGACCGGAAGCTGACCACATGTTTGGAAGGGGTTGTGTAACTGAGTGTCGCAATGTAGAGGGCGGGGTTAGATGTTTGAATATAATTTTATCTATAATATTAATATAGGTATAATGGCGTTCCTTTATATTGGTTTATTTTGGGTTTAAGTTGTTGTATAAGTAAGGCTTCTTTAATTTTGCTTTGTTTATGTTTGTTTCTTTATTTAGTATTTTAGTGTTTACTATGGTTATGTTGTGTTTATTTGACTTGCAGTGTTCAAAAACGTGTGAAGGTGACTTTTTATATACTTTGAATCTGGTTTCCATTTTTCTACTTGTTTCTCCAATGTAAAAGTCGTGGCAGTTATCAGATTGTATTTTATAAATAATGTTGGTGTGGTGTTTGTCAGTGTAGTTTTTACATAGTATAGACCTCAGTTTTGTGCCTGGTTTTTGAATAAATTTAGTATTAACTGGAATGTTATATTTTATTACTAGTTTTTGCCAAATGTTGGTTATTTGTTTGCTGATGTCAGGAATATATGGAGTACAGCAGTATATGGTTTCGTGATTTTTTGATTCGTGAGATATATTTATTTTTGTTGATTGATTTTGCTTTCTGTCTAGGTGTGTGCGTATAATGTTTTCTACGGTTTGTGGAGGAAACTTATTGATGTTGATGAAGTATTGTTTTATTTTGTCTAATTCATCGTTAATTTTATCTGGTGAGCATAGTTTTATGGCTGTGTTTATCTGGTTTCTTAGTATGTTGAGTTTTTGTTTTGTTTAATGTGCTGAGTCCCAAGGAATGTATAGTCCAGTATGGGTGATTTTTCGGTGGATTTCGGTTTTGAATTGTGTGCCGGTTCTTATAATTTTGAGGTTAAGAAATGATATTTGATTGTTTTCTTCCTGTTCACATGTGAAGTTAATGTTGGGATGTATAGAATTAATGTGATTGAAAAAATTAAGTATGTGTTCTGTAGATTTGAATCCCGCAACCGTGTCATCTACATATCTGTACCAGTATAGTGGTGGATGTAATGCTGTATTAATTGCTTGTGTTTCAATTTGTGTCATAAAAATATTGGCTAGAACTGGTGATACTGGGTTGCCCATGCTTAGGCCATTTGTTTGTATATAGTTTTGGTTGTTGAACATGAAGTTTGTCTTTATTGTGGTGAATTCTATGAGGGTAGCTAACTGGTTACTGGGAATGTCTGTAATTGGGTTAGGGTCTCGGATATAGAGTTCTAAGGCTATCTTGCAGGCTTCTGTTGTTGGAACTTCTGTGAAGAGGGATAAAACATCGAAACTGGCCATTAAGGTTTGTATCCTCATTGTTAGTGATATTTTCGGCCTTAATCCCAAAAAAACATGACAAGATTGAACTTTTTTTTAGCGAATTACTAAACCTCGAAGCAAAATTGTCGTTTCTTGAACTTCATCTACTATGCCTGTCACATTTAACCATTGTAATTATAACTAATGTTATGAAGTAAATATATAGAATGCTATAAATAACTGAAATTCGTAACTTTTGTTTTGCTTTGTTGTTAAATACAAGCTACACAGTGGGTTATCTATGCTTATCCAACCGTAGGTGTTGAAACCCGGTTTTTAGCGTTGTAATCACATAGACTTAACGATGAGCCACTGGGGATAAAGATGGATGGCAAATGCATGTTGAATTTCTTAAGAAGAAACGCATATAAGCTTACATTTTATTTCATGTGTGAAAAGTTCCCACTAAACGTGCATTGAAGGTCAGCACAATCTTGTGTGAATACAGAGATCCGTGTGATAGCTCTTGTGGACCTGTGACTGACCCTTCATACCTGACGTAAGCCTAAAGTTAATTACATAAATTTAGCTAAGACATCGTAGCAACTGTAATAAACACTACATTTAATAGAAAAATAATAAGACCTTCATGTATAAACGAAAATATAATCCGCCGAAATGTAGACAACTGGAACGTGAACACTTAAATGTTAATGTTTATTTTGTGACGTTTCTTGTTTCTTCCCACTAGTTTTACGTTTGTGACAACTCATTCAACTCATTTGCAATTGACTGTTCGAAAGAAAAAAAATTAAATGAAGAAATTAGGCACAAATTTTAGGCAGAATATTTGTGAACTTATCAAGTAAGAACTTTAACAAGCTGGAGTAGTAACTGAATTTGTAACCAGAAGATTCATTATTTTAGCTATGAAAGGGGAGGTGGGCACTTCAAAGAAGAGTTTTGTTTGTTTATTTTGAAATTCACTCAAAGCTAGATGAGAGATACCTGTGCTATGCTTCCCTAATTTAGCAGTGTAAGACCCACTGCCAACTCTTTTGGCTACTCTTTTACCAACGAATAGCGGAATTGAGCGTCACATAATAACGCATCCATAGCTGAAAGGGCAAGCATGTTTGATGTGACGGGATTCGAACCCACGAACAAAATATGAAGCCTCATATTGCGAGGTGAGCGCCCTAATCATATGGCCATAACATGAACCTTTAAAGAATAATAATTAAGAAGATGATTAGGTGCAAAAAATATCAGAAGACGAGTTTCTGACCTCTTGACACGAACAAAAAGATTAAGGAGACACGCAAAAGGATCACGTGACATCAAACTGAAGTCAGAGAATTCAAAAACTGCCAACTTATTTAGTTTTTCCCATAGAATCCAAAAGTTAAAACGCGAGGTAGAATTTTCGAGTTATAACATGTCTAGATTTATAGTGGCTTTCCATTGTTTTCACACGGCCCTCTACAATGTATATAAACTTCAGACAAGTTATTACTGTCATTATCTACTTAATTATTTTATTCGAACTTGCTGAAGTGAAATATCTCCAAAGTCTAGTCTTGGAAAGAGAAGACTCATAAAAAAGGACACACTAGAGATGATCTTTTTTCAAAATTAGAAATTTGGAATAAGAAACGGTAACATAGAATTAGAGGAAAAAGATGTAGTTTTAATTCAGTATGGTGTACTGAATAATAAAGTTTGCTTTGAAGTACACAAGTGTATTTATTCCTCTTATAACTGTAATAGTTGTGTGGTTTATAAGCAGTAAACGATCAACCACTCATGACATTTGATGGTCTTGATTAAACTTAGAAGTGGGAAAAGTAATTTACTTGGGCCATATACGTTTATGTTAAACAAGATTATCTATTATCTGCACTTATCATGCTAATCATGTTATTTACACTGAATGTTTTTTTTCTTTTGAATTTCGCGCAAAGCTACATGAAAGCCACTTGTACTAGCCGTCCCTAATTTAGAAGTGTAAAACTAGAAGGAAAGCATCTATTCACCACCACCCTCCACCAACTCTTTTAACAATCATTAGTGAGATGGACCCTCACATTATAATGCCCTCATGGCTGAGAGAGCGAGCATGTTTATATCGGGTCTTACATTGAATGGGCAATAAACAAAACCAATTAACCAGCATAACGTTGGTTAGTGTTCAATGAATCATATTCATAAGTTTATGTAAATTGTTTTGTGGATAACATAACTAAATTTACGCACAATTAACGAGTATTATGCTAATTTGTAAAATAATATACCGTAATATTCTTATTGAAGACTACAGTAAAACGGGCGAACTTCTCAGTGTTGTATATTTTACTGAAATGTGAATATTGGAAAAATGTTTTGCGTAATCTGCTAAAAGAAAAATATTTACTCAAATGTTACTATTAGTGTTTGATCTTCCCTTATAAACTGTTCTAAACTACACCAAATTCATGAAGATCTAATAAATTGTAATGAGTATATATTATGGAATTATTCTTGGGATATTTATAGCTTGAAAATTTAATTCATCCTTGAAGAAAATACGTGTTAGAGAACATTAATGTTTAACTTGATGTAACATTATTTATTTCCATTTGTTAGATTATTTTTATAAGTATTAGAGCTGTCTGGTAGATATTCTTAGCCATATTAAATATTTTTTTTTAGTTTTGGAACTGCTACGTCATAGATGTATCAGCACCTGCTATATGGTGGTATTTCTTTATAAGGTATGTAGTGTATCGATATTCAAGTAGACTGAAGTTTTCACCTACAGGTGAGGTTTATATGTGTTCATACAAAAAACGTCC
This sequence comes from Carcinoscorpius rotundicauda, assembly GCA_011833715.1. Classification (NCBI taxonomy): domain Eukaryota; kingdom Metazoa; phylum Arthropoda; class Merostomata; order Xiphosura; family Limulidae; genus Carcinoscorpius; species Carcinoscorpius rotundicauda. Next base: position 87,489,878 of record CM022393.1, on the reverse strand, counting down.
AAAAATAAATTATTTTAGTGTTACCATGTTTCTAACATTTAATGTTTATTTTGTTTAGTTTTCAGAAGAATCTTATTTCCATTACTGTCCTAAAAATAAGTCATCAGCAGCATCCCACTGATTTTTCTTTTTTGCGAAACGCCGAAGACAGTTCTTGGGAAAGACAATTTCCACATGTTTTAGTAAATCTGTGATTTATATTATAATCAAAAATTGCACGACTCCTTTGTATCTGACTTATAAGAGAAATAGTTTTTATTGTTTTTATTTTAGATAGTTTGGAACACTTCATGTTGAGGACAAATACCATATTTTATACGTATCTTATTTATTGAAATTTAAATGTTTCCATTTTACGTGTTTACTTCGGTCAACTTTAACTTGCGGACTTTCCTATTTATTTCCGTATTTCAGTGCTTGGAAACAAATCCTTAAAGTAAATGACTCTCTGACACAGAAACTTAGTCAAACTACTACTAAGCAACCCTACCCATACCCACTTATTTGTAGATTCAACCCTTCCCATATCCAAATATTTAAAGATTCAATCCTACCCATATCCAAGTATTTGTAGGTATAACAATATCCATACCCAATTAGTTGAAGATTCAAGTTTACCTATACAAAATTATTTGTAGATTCAATCCTACCCATACCTAATTATTTGTAGATTCAATCCTACCCATACCTAATTATTTGTAAATCCAACTCTACTCATACCAAGATTCAATCCTACCCATACCAAAATATTTATAGATATAACCCTACCCATGCCCAAATAAATGAAGACTCAAGTTCACCCATACCAAATTATTTGTAGATCCAACTCTACTCATTTATCAATGTAAGTCTGTAAAACTACCATTGACCTATCGAGGTACTATTTAGACCAACAATAATTAATATACCTATATATTTTGCTTAATACACATCAATTTCCATCAGAGAAAGGTACGCAATTGAAAAGAAACAATAGGCTATCTGCGCTGATGCCCATCACGTGTTCCAAAACACAGTTTTTTAACGTTATGAGCCCCCAGGTTTTCTTCTGAACCACTTAAGAACGAAACTAAAAAATACATAATGATGAATATAACTAGTTAAATGTACTTTCTTCACATTATTACTTATAAAGGTTAGAAAGCATAGTTTCACCAGTTAGGTAACCTGGCTGTTAACAATATTTTCGGCCAATAATATCTCACGAGGTTTAGGCAGCTGACAGTGTAAAACAACATCTATAATAAACTACAGAAAAAATTTCCAATATTTCTTTTGTTTTGGCTCAGTGTCAAGGTAAGCTTAAAGACTTATAACGCTAATATTTAGAAGGTGCATTAAAAAAAACAGAATTCACGAGAGTTAAATAGCTTTAGGAGGTCTGTAATTTATTTTTTATCGCGCCTGACTTTAAATTGCATGGTTTGTTTGTTGGGCTACTCTTTTACCAACGAATAGTGGGATTGACCGTCACATTATAACGCCCCCACGGCTGAAAGGGGGAGTATGTTTAGCGCGACAGGGATTCGAACCCGTGACCCTTAGATTACGAGTCAAACACCTTAACCCACTGGCCATGCCGCGCCTTTAATTTGTAACACAAACAAAAAGCATTCTGCAGATTTCTTAACCGTATAGTTTGTGAAAGGCCTGATATGGACTAGTGACTAGAGCGTTCCACTCGCAGTCTGTAGGTCCACAAATTAGAATCCTTTCACCGAATAAATGCGCTGTTCTTTCACCCGTAGGGTCGTTATAACGTGATAATTAATTTCACTTTTCGTTGCTAAAGGATAGTTCTAGAGTTAGCGAAAAGTTTTGTTGACTAGCTACTTCCTCTCAAGTAACTTAGCGCGAAATTCGAAACAAACCAAACCGCTCTAGTTTATTACTATTAAGTTAGCAACAATAATTACCAATAGCTCTCGAGTAGTTTTGCGCCTAGTTCGGCGAAACAATGAAACAATGTTGTGTGTATGTGTGCGTATTTCCAAAAATACTATAAACTAAAGCAATTATGAACGTATGACAATCCAAAATACCTATATTTCTGCTGCATGACACTGGTAGAAGCCAAGCAGACATAAACACCCATAATAACTCCAGTTTTTACTATTCATACAACAAAACCACATAATTTTTTTTACTTTTTTTCAGTTTTTCTACAAGTTCTGTTTTTCTTTTTGAAGGACACGACAGTATCATCACGATTTTTTTGCGAATTCCGAAGGGGTGGTTAAGTAACCGCGTGCTCTGATGTTTCTCACGAACTTTTATTAGAAAAGAGAAATTTTGTTGAATAATGCTAGCTAGCATCACGCCTAAGAAATAACAGAATCTCGTGATGCGTGGGCTCAATCCTCCCTTGACCTAAATTTTTTCACGTATTATTTAAAATATTGAAAAATACTTTTGTACTTTAAGCTTCCAGCTTTTATAAGTTTCGGTTCGTGCAACTCCATCAAGAACTGAGAAGTTGTGTGTTCGTAAAACAGCACGTCCCAACTCTTAAAAAATGCATAATTAACTATTTCTTTCACTGCCTGATATAGAAAGGTCCCTGAAGTTCGTTAAGTAATACCCATTGATTCCTTTAATTTATTGGTCCTCATACATATTACTTTTAATTTTTTTGAAGCCCAGAAAAATGTTTTAGGGTTTAATAAAAAAATATCACATTTTAACTTTTCGCATCATAATTGTCATAAGGAAATCACGATCACTGTCTAATTGTTATTTTCAAGACATTTATGAAAGGTTATGAATTTTGTAACAACTATGAATACTCTCTAAGAAACAACTCTAGCGTACCTGTTTCAAGTTCGTCAAGTTTAACGTGTCTTCAATAGTTCTTAACAAATTATATGTGATCCGATATTTTTAGTAGTGAAATTTCAGTCAAAGACAAACTTTAAAAAGAATGACAATTTAAGAAGCTTCATTTTCAATCGAAAATAAACTGTGTTTCTCTGGGGTAAACATTATATAATTTATGTAGTAGTTACAGGCGAGGAATTATGTTTTTGAGCTATAAACAGTTAATGGATTCGAAACAAAAACAGATGTACCATTGGCTAAAGGACGTACTTCGAGTATAGCTATAGTAAACTTAAGACCTACGAGTTTCGTCACGTATTGCACTATCTGTACACTTCCAAGCAAAAAGATAAAACTTGACAAGAAATAGCTGCTTAAACTTACAACTACGCTATCTTTTGGGAATTCCGTACACACATTTAGAAACAAAATAATATAGCTTGAAATAAATAATGATTGACTATTGGACTAAAATTTAGCTTTTCACTTTCATAAATGAAAATATTCCTCTACTGTTTAGTTCCTTTGAATTTGACTATAAATCATTTATTCATATATTATCGTTTGATTTTAAACAAGCTCAAATTTAAGTGAAATAATTTGGATATCGAGTTATAATTTTGAAGTTTCACATTCTTACTTTTAAAGATGTGTAAGTAAGTACATGATGCAGATGTTGACTTCATTTAAGAATACTTTTCCATTATTTAGCTGAAAGTAAAACTTCTTTGGTCTACCAACACTTTCATATCTTTCATTCTTTTTCAACGTGTAAACTACAATGTTGACCTATAAATAGTTTATTTTTATGTATGGAGAGATAAACTTCAGGTTTAAGTTACAAAACTATTGTTAGGGAATGGGACCTCAAGACTTTTACACGCCCAGCAGGATTTAGTATAGGCCTTCTATTGGATGTGTAAAAGTCTTGAGGTCCCATTCCCTAAACAATAGTTTAGGAACTATTGAAGACAAAGTAAGCTTGACGAATTTGAAACAGGTGCACTAGAGTTGTTTCTTAGACAGTAGTCATAGTTCTTACAAAATTCGTAACCTTTCATAACTATTTTAGTATACGTAAAAGATACTAGATACGCGTACTAGATACTTGTTGAAGTACAAAAGGATCGTTATATATGTGCTGAATTGGTAAAAAATTATCAACCATAGTTATTTTTGTCGTACAGCAGGAGTGTGTGTGCGTGTTTTTCGTATAGCAAAGATACAAAGGGTAACCTACTCAGCCCACCGAGGGGAATCGAAACCCTAATTTTAGCGTTGTAAATCCGGAGACATACCACAGTTATAGCGTGGAGCCGTATAGCGGAATAAAAATACATGTACTGTACGACTAGTTGTACACAACAGGTTTATTGTTGTTATACAACAGAATTATCACAGAAGTGCGATATTCATAATGTCAAAAAAAACACAGATTCAAGAATTCTTGACAGAATTTAAAGATGTAGAAATGCTGCACTAGTTGTGGACTATGACATTCTATAAGATACAATCAAAGAACTACACATATGTATTACCTCCACCCAATGGGATTGTTGAAAATGTCCGTTAGGATTATCCGAGATGAACTACTGAAATACGAAGTCCGTTGACACCACAAGTTACATCAGTCATAGTACAAGAACACCTTGCTTCACGTTCGTTTTAAACATATTTTTAAACAATACTAAATTGTTATGTCGGTTATACAAAAACATAAACTTTATGTTCCACATATTCTACAGATTCCATGCTTTCTACATGTAAAGTGGATCGCATTAATTTACATTCACTCCAAGAATTACTCCAGGTCTAAAGTATGATGAATTGAGATGTATGAAATGTTAAACAAAACAATATCTGCGAGATGTGTACATGTTTATCACATCTTTCTAAAGAAATGGCAATCTTAATTTTTCAACAACTGGAGGAGTTCCGTCTTTTCATTGAATCAAATTCATGCAATGATAATTTGGAAATAAGTATATATTTACTTCAGCTTATCCCTGCATAGCTTAATATTTGAGAAGATGAAACTACATCTGACTTTCCTTGTATATATCTCTTTGTGTTCTTTCAAAATTTTGAAACAGAATGATGAATGCCTGTAACAATTTCGAGAGTGCATCAAGAGATCACTTTAACGTTGTATTGTTTGAAATTATTTTATTATTGTTTTTGTGTTGCAAACAAACCAAATATGAACAAAGAATAAACATTAGTATTTTAAAGACTCGTAATTTACTTGATTTGAAGTACACGTTGTATTGACGATAGATTAGATATATTTTATTTCACATAAACGTAGGTGTTCGGAAAGTCACTGTGCAGTTTTATAATCATATTTTATTCACTCTATTTCAAGCCAGCAACTGATTGCGGTGTTTAGAAACAAAATAAGAAGGATCCAGGCCTGTATTGATGCCAACGGGGGTCGCTTTCAACAATTTTTATAATTGTCATTCACATTTACCTCCTGTATTTTATATTGAAACATGTCTGTTAATAAATATATTAGTGCACAGTGACTCTCGGAACACCCTGTAGAATATGTTAACTGTTGTTTCTGAAATAAATAGTTTTTAAAGCATCATCCAGGTAATATCATATCGTCTAATCCAAAGGCAATTGCTTAGAAAATATCTAAGTCACTGTTTAAAGGAATTGTCAAATTTTTATTTTTAATGGAATAGATACATTGAATAAACAATCTTAAGCCTCTTAAGATAAAATATAAGTTATTTACAGCAAATTCCAGACAAAATCATTGACAACAATAAGCATGGAATTGTTATAAGCAATTGTCCAAACCATACTGAAGAAATAATTAAACAAACCCATATAAAACAGTTTTCATTTAAAATAGTCCGGACAAGTTGTCTTGAAAACCAGTTAAAGAAGAAGATAAGTAAAATAATCCAAGGAAAATTAAACTCCTTTTAATATTGTGTAAAAGAACAACTAAACAAAAACTATGTAAGAAATAGATAAAATACGTGTGAAACAATTATAGGAAAACGTATCATAAAGTAATGCCAAAACAGAAACGAAGCAAGAGTCATCTGAAACATCAACCAAATAAAAATGTTTATGGCAATATCCAGATGAAATCGTCTGAGGCCCAAATTATGCAAAGTTAATAACACCAATTGTTAGAAAAAATATATATAACAAGTAATTAACAGGTAAACGTATTAAAGAATATCCAAGTAAAACTTTCAAACGAAATATTCGAATTATATCATCGAAATGAATTACAAGGTGAAACAAGATAACTTGTTTCATAGCAAACTGAAATCATTCTGAAGCATTTCTAAGGGAAAGATGTGTGACGAAGTATCCCAACAAAATAGAGGGAAACAATATAAGAAAAACCGACTAACATATTGACTTACATTCCATGTCTGAGTTTCCGCTTATATCTTCTATAATACGTAGAAATAATTAATTTGTTTTTATAAAAAAATAACTTCCAACAGTTTATTTATAAACTGAAGTGTAAGAATTGGCTACGATATGCTACTTAAGAAATATAACTTAAGTTATAGATGGAAACAGATGTTCATAGACATTTATCTGTATAATGACAAATGACTTAGTCTGTGGAATGAGCTTATTTCATGATCTCGGTAAAATAACTTTTTGAACAACTATTTGTTTATGACGTTCACTTTTCAGCTGCTGAACTTCATGATTCATTTCCACTGCTGCTGATCGCAAAATACTCAATCAACCTCTAATCATTTGAGTTGGAAGTAGTTTAGTGGTTAGCGTGACCAAACTGTGAATCCAAGGTTCGTTCTTCCCTACCCGTCAACATAGACACGTGCTCCATATCTTTAGACTGTGAGTATGTTTTAAGAAATACGGTTAAATCCCATTACTCAGACATACAAAGTAGCATAAAGGATGGCGGTTAGTACATCGATTAGCTGTTTTTTATTCTAATCTTTCAGCTCAGAATTAAGGAAGGCTGTGTGCAGAGCCCTGTGTATAGCTTTTTATAGTAATTCTGAAATGAGCAAATAGAATCACTCTTTTCTTGACGTCTAAATTTGACCATTAGAAGTAACAAGATTTGTCAATTCCACTTTAAATTGTCATGAATTCCATCGGTTTCTTTTAAATCTCTTCTTTTGAGGTATTTGACTCATGCAAAATAATATTTCCATCGGAAAACTGGAATACGAAATAAATAAAGAGAGAGATATACGGTGAAAGTTCATGAATAAAACTAATTAGCTATGAACTTGCTATTTGAAATAAGACTTTCTAAACATGAAATTTTGACCATAACAAACGTATTTCGCGAGGAGAGTATTTGTGACTAGTGATGAGTCTTCTGAATGCTATGGACGACATTTTAAGGTTGCGTTTGGTGATGAACCTACGTTGGTGTTTAAGGGTTATATTAAGCTTACTGGCTATTATCCCAGTTATAAATACGTCTTCTAAGAAAAAGTAAGGTTCTTCTAGACTAGTTTCATAAATCGAACGTGCTAAAGTTCCATGTATTAAATAACTGGGACCATTAACAAAATCTGGATAAGTACTGTGGGGATACATATTTTTTGGAACAAACCACTTATTATTTTTTTCGTGGTGAGGTGTATAACCTCGAGCTACTTTACCAAAGATAGCTACTATGGATTCATTTCTAATATAACTAATAAAATCCAGCATCGACTCCACATTGATTAACATATCGTCATCTATTTTCAGCACAAACTCTGTCCAGCTGCAGTATGTTGATGTCCACTTCATCATAGACACAGTTTTTAAGGTGAGATTTCTGTAGCTGTCTACAAAGTTGGCTTGGACAATGTCTTTGTAACTAGCATCTTCTTTCTCCACTAAATCGCGAAGACTGTTGTTACTAGTCTTCCCTAATAAAAACAAACAAACAATGTTCTTCTGACACAGTTCTTTTCCCCAAGTTTCTCGGATAGCCTGACGATGGTCAAAGTGGTTAATTCCAGAGGTCACAAAAACCAGAAGGTCTACTCGTGCTTTATTCGTATTATTGTTTGCACATGTTTCGAAGCATTGACAGATATCTTCCTTATTCTTAGCGAATGTAAGGGCTTTCGAAAAATTTTTTATATACAACAAAGAAGAAGATAAATTTTTATTTTTTTGCTTTAATTTTTTCAAACCTGAGTCTTTTGGTAAGTCGCTGAGCTTGACGTTATGGTGTCTTGAAGCACCAATTTGGATAACAGGTATTGATGAAAATACTTCGTCGCGTGGTTTTTGCCTTAATATATGCTCAGTTAATTGGATTAGTCTGTGTTTAAAAGCAGTCATTCCGATACGATATTCAACGCGTACTGTAAAGACAATAATCAAAATGAGCAAGAACGTAAAAATACGCCTATTGTTGAAAATTAATATTTTCATCTTGCTCTCTTTAATGTACTTTGTGGCTTCTTACATTCGAGAGTAGTTTTGTACGAATAATCTTCAGTGTCCTTATAGTTATCTTCTGAACAGTCTTTTTTTGGAATACGATGATTTTACGTATGTTCACTTTCAGCCCTGTAATAACATTTAATTTTTTTAAATTCATCTAGAAAATTTCACATAAGATTTTATGTGTTTATTTTTGTAAATAATAAATAATTTTTGAGTAACATATATGTATATATTTAACGATAAATCTATAACTGTACATCAAAGTATATTTATTTCCAAGACGATACCTTTGTTCATTATAACACTCGATCGTATTGTACAAATTTTATAAATGAATCACGTTTTAATGTTTGTTTCTCTGAATTTAATAACAAAGTTATACAATAGGTTCTTTGTGATCTACCCTCTAGGGATATCGAAACCACGTTTATCGTGTTGCAAGTCCGTTGAAATGCCGCTTGAGGGTGCTCACGTCTTAAGATATTAATATGATGTTTCGCTAACGCCCTGCATCAGACGTTTTTATGATAGTAGGGCGTTAAAGCTTCATTTAAATATTTTTTCACTTTCTTTTGCTAAACTGAAGGAAACGAGGATGTTTAGGTTCAATAGCTGTAAAACATTCTAACTGATGAGTATCGGTTTAGTGAAACATGAAACGTCCGAAGTTTCAACCGAACACGTTTTTTTATCGTGTCCGTGTAGACTGCGACACAATCTCGTGAATTAAAAATTGTATTTTCACTTTTTTAACAATCCATGAGAGTTAATCTTAATAAATGTGACTGTGTTGTAACTACACGCATTAGTAATTCGTATACATCAAAGACCAAAGAATCTTACAGTAGACTTTTGAAAGTATATTAAGGCTAATATAACCAACAACTAAATTATATGTTAGTCAACGTCATTCTAATAATTCGATTATAATAACAACAAGCCCATTATTCGTACAAGATACCAACATAGCATACTCAATATTGAAAAGAACATGTGCCTACATTTCGACTTGTGTAACAAAATATATAATTTTTTGTTGCTTATAGTGACTTTACAATAAATCCTCAAAAATATGGAAAACTAATGATGAAAAATTGTGTTCCATAAACTTTACTTTAACTAAACTGGAGGGTGAACTGGGAACCTGTGTGTTATTTCCAAGTGTCAAACACCTTTTTTAACAAAACAGACATAAACCTCTTATTTTTCAACGATCTGATTATTCTATAAACACGAATGAAAGCTAATTAAACGGAACCAGAGTAGTAAAATTTTAAACATTCACTTTTGTTGGAGAGATGAAAATTAATTGTAAATATTAAACATAAGAATTAGTTTTACCACAATCTGTTTAAAATCTTGCTTGTCCTTCTCGTGCATTAGATGGATCCTGGAACGTTACATGAAAGAGTGGAATGATTTAAATATAAAAGTATTATGATGGAGCCTTTTACACTGTACAGCTGTTGTCAAGATGCAAGGTTTTCAATTTGCGCAAAACCAAACGGGAAGGCATGGACCGTAAAAGCATGCTAAATTTCGTACACCGTTTTCACATAACCTTTGAACTGTATAGTTTATTTGTTTAGAATTAACCACAAAGCTACATAACGAACTATCCGTACTCTGCCAACCACATTATCGAAACCAGGTTTCTAGAGGTGTGACTTCGCAGACATAACGTTGTGCCACGAGGAGGCTACACTACGGAGGGAAACTAACTTAGATACGTGCTAATCAGCTTTATATATTTGTTTGTTTGTTTTTTTCAATTTCGCGCAAAGCTATACGAGAAATATATGCCCTAGCCGTCCTTAATTGAGCAGCATACATATACGACCAAAGAAAGGCAGCGAGAAGAGTCATCACCATCCATCTCCAACTCCGGAGCTACTGTTTTACCAATAATGAGTAAGATTGACAAATACATGGTAAAACTCCCACGGCTGAAAAAGCGGGCATGTTTGATATCACAGGGATTGGAACCCGCGACCCTCACATTACGAGTCGAGCGTCTTAATCACTTGGCCATGAATCAGCTTGGATTGTTTATAATATTCGAAGAAGAGTGTTGGTGGAGAGTACATTGAACTTCTGTGTTACCTCTAGCTTATCGACTCAAAATGAGGGACAAACATCGCAATCAACTACAGGACCTTTGGCTAATTCTCGGGCTACTCTAATCAAACAGTGGGATTTTTTCGTAGCTGCTATAAAGCATCCATTGCCCCAGAGATTGGTGTACAAGTTTCTACGAGGCAACAGGATGCGAACAAGAACTCCAAGTCTCAAGTCCGATATGTTAACCATTTTGCCACATCCAGTTTGCGCTACTCAGAATTTAAGAAACTAAATGGAGTTTTAGTTTGTACACATACATACAGGCCTACCATGGCCAAGTGGTTAAGACACTTGACTCGTACTCCGAGAGGCTCGGGTTCGAATCCCCGTTAAATCAAACATAACCGCCCTCTCAGCCGTGAGGGCACTTTAATGTGACGGTCAATCCCACTATTCGTTGGTAAAATTATAGCATAAGAATTAGCGGTTGGTGGTGATGACCAGCTGCCTTCTCTCTTGTCTTACATTGCTAAATTAGGAACGACTAGCGCAGATAGCCCTTTTGTAGCTTTGCGCACAAACCAAAAACGAACACAAGTGTATTTCAGTCATGAACTTTTATAAAACAGCACCACCGTAAACACTTGTCCAAGACAAATTAAAGAGTACGAAAAACAGCCTAACGTTTCAGAAAAAAAAATGACAATTGTAACGTTTTAATCCATCGATTTTCGAAACCGATTTAACTGTCGGTCAATTTTATAATGCTATTCTACACATCAATATGCTGTCACTTAAGTGCATATTTTATGGCTTCAGTTATGAGAACATGCAAAGGTTTCAGCATCATCACACATTCTGAAAAGAAATAATTTGTTTTCTTTATTGAATATTCGACTTCACAAACGGTGATTTGGCAGTTATTTTTGACTGGATTATCATTTCCATATAAATTGGTATGTAGATATTTTTGGTGGAAATTGACAGTGATTTTTGGCATGGATCTCGAATCACAGGTGTACAGTATTGGAAGTCGATCAACGAAAAACACACCTGGGAGTTATCCTAGTTGAGTACATGTTCTTAAACACTGCACATTGCACAGTACTGACACATGCGGAGGCACCGTGATGCTCCATGTTATGAGTGCTAATACACTCAGAATTTTCAACAGAAATCATCAGTCCCCTGACTAGCAGGGACAACAACAGGAGTATTCATTGGTGATATAGCGATAAGAAATACAAGTTAAAGTTAAGAATATGTGGTTTAGACCCGCTGCTAAAAGTATGTCAAGTGTACTTAAACAGTATTATTGTATAAGACACAGTCCCAGAAATATTATATTATCATATTTATCATATAGATTATCAATTTTGTTAAATTTAGGTTTTGAGGGTATTCGACTTGCAATATGGGGATATACGGTTCAAATCTCTGTTATCTAACACTCGCCTATTTAGCCTTAAAAGCGTTATAATGTTACGGTCAATCCAACTATTTGATGGTGAAATAGCAACCTTAGTGTCTGTAGTGGATAGTATTGACCTCCTGTCTTATCTATAGTTTATCTTTAATTAACTGCAGCAGAAGAGACAGTCCTCGAGTAGTTTTGTACGAAATTCAAAACAAACCAACGAACAATCATTTTCTTAGAAAAAACGTCTTAAAGAAGTAACACAAAGATTAAAACTTTAAACAGATACGATTCTTTTGAGAAATTGTTTTAAGTGATAAACACAAAATACACAAAATACATTTGCCCCCCAGTGGCTCAGCGGTATGTCTGCGGACTTACACGCTAAAATCCAGGTTTCGATACCCGTGGTGGGCAGAGCACAGATAGCCCTTTGTGTTGCTTTGTGCTTAATTCTAAACAACAAAATACATTTACAAAATAAATAGTCTAAATATTAAGATGTGAATAATCGCCAAAGAAGAACAGCATCTTGGGGTTAAATTTTTAATTTATTAAAATATATTTCTAATTCTGTAATTAACATTAACAACAAAACTTGTATTTAATCTTCGTTTCTCTCCCGTACTGTAGTTTCATTATTTTCTATTGTAATCATGATTCGTTAGGCCCAAATATCATATACAGTTTGTTATAATCTACACGGTACTTTCATTCCCATTTGTTTATTATTGTTAATATATTCATTACTAATATTTCCCGACTTTACCCCTAAAATTTCACACTTCAGTTAAATAAACGAGATAAATTTAAGTACTAAAAATCATAAGAAACACATCACAATGAACTGATTGGTTCTTGAATTGAAAGTTATTGTTATTACTTAGTTTATTTTATATTAATCTTATGAAAAATAGTATTTTGCTTTTAAATTTAGAATTTATACTATCAAGAAACTGATTACAGTTATGTCAAATGATACTGTTTATATTTTCTTTGGGAGAAGAGGATAGGACTTCTGAAATACTATCTTAACATCAATCGTTGTTATTGTATTGAATGACTATTATTACAAAACCTAAATCTGTTTAATCAGGCCTGTTTAATTTTTCTTGTAATGAAATATTTCTCAAAAAATAATAACTTCTATAATTATGTCATTATTCTACTTACAGTTATTTTAATTTCTTCAATATTAGTGGTTTTCACTCATTCTTATTTCAGGGAAGTGCTGATATATTCATAAAACTGACAAGTTTTATTAAACATTTCACATTGTTTTCTTTCAAGAACTGACCTTATGATTTTCTGCATTCAGGTGACTAATCTCCATTAGCAAAGTGAAATTGATATAAAGTTGAATCTCCAATTATTATTGGCTACAAAAAGCTAAAAGCAGGGTAAACTAATGTAAGTGTAATCACTAGTTTGCAAATATGAGAGAAAGTAACAGAAGATAAATTTCGATTTACGACCACGCTTCGACGAAAGCATATAAGGTATCTGGAATAGAATTAAAATAGGGCAACGAGAAGACGTATTGATATATCCCACTTTAACCAATGAAAACTGATCTGATGAAAAAAATTTCATTATAAATAAAATTCAGTCACGTTCAATGGATACTTAAAGTATTGAATATCTTCGAAAGCTATCCAGAAGCAACTACTGTTAATAGTTAATGTAGAGGCTAAGTTAAAGATAGTGGAATAATGACTTGCCAATAATCATCAGTGATGACTGATAATTGTTGTGGCTTTTAAGGTCGCCTTGTTGAATCATATTATTTAAAGTATTTCTACTGAAACCACCATGTTAATTACTAAGAAATCTAAGATAACTTTTAATAATCTATTCTTTGTTATAAAATAAACTTACTGTTATAAACTAGAACAATCGTCAGTCTTTTATTCTATACTTGAACAAACTTTATAGAGGGCGTACTAAGGTGTGCCACAATTCAGTTATACTAAAATCGTGTTTATATTATCAGAAATAAATTCTACCTAAGATATATGTGTGAATCTTATTTATTAATTATATCTCACTAAAAAAAATCCATTCGAAAGGTATGTTGTTCAATAGCTCATCTCATTATTAAACACAATAAAATAGTATGAATAAGATATTGTTAATTTGGTTTGATTTCGAAATATTAATTATGTATAATTCTAGCTACAGCTGCTTCAAAATTTTCAAGTGGTAGGCTATCTACGTTAGCCGTACATAACGCAGCAGTAAGAAAAGGGTAATTCGTCATCTTTTCCTACTGTCAACTCTTGAACTGTTCTTTTAGTGTCATACTACGGCCTGGCATGGCCAAGCGCATAAGTCGTGTGACTCGTAATCCGAGGGTCGCGGGTTCGCGCCCTCGTCGCGCTAAACATGCTCGCCCTCCCAGCCGTGGGGGTGTATAATATGACGGTCAATCCCACTATTCGTTGATAAAAGAGTAGCCCAAGAGTTGGCGGTGGGTGGTGATGACTAGCTGCCTTCCATCTTGTCTTACACTGCTAAATTAGAAACGGCTAGCACAGATAGCCCTCAAGTAGCTTTGTGCGAAATTCCAAAACAAACAAATAAACAGTGTCATACTACAACGCGTCAACGCCAAAAAGAGCGAAACTGTTTTGTTAAGACGATGATTAAAACCTCAGACTTTCAGATTGAGACTTGAACACCTTAATCACATGTCCATGCCAAGCCTGCCTTTTTTGAGTGGTGGAATTAACAAAGAAGGTTATCTGTCAAAGGAAAGCTGAGTCCGTGATGTCTTTCTACAATTATGGACGATATGATATTCATTCAGCTTCCTTTTCTCATCAGTATGATGAGAAAAGATGAATTAAGCAAGGTTAACAGTAGTTCTAAAGTTGAAGCCTTTGTACCACTTCTGAAAGCAAGTTCACAGATATCATATTAACTGAAGCTGTCAGTTAAAGATTGCACAGCTAATCTAGGTTCAGCACAATGGCAGAACTTCGGTGATTCACTGGTTGAATATGACAGTGTATTCTTGGAACCAGATGTCTGATTTGGTCAAACAGCAGTTACCCAACATTACATAGATACAAGTGACACACATCCAATTAAGCAGCTGATATGGAGAATTCTTTGCCACAATAACAATATAATCGATGCTGAAGAATAGTGGACGTTAAGGCACAAGATTATGTTTTATTCAAATAAGGCTTGGTCGTCTTTGGAAATAATCAACGCAGATAAACTGCATTGATTCTATGTAAGTGAACATGGTAACTATTACCACAAACATTTGATACCTAAATACTTGAAATGTCTTGGCATCTAGATACTGTCAAGTCGAAATGGGTGATGAGAATAGATGTAAGCTTGTTTTCGGCCCGAGATGTGACGACATGAGCTTTTTGTTATGCAATATATGGACTTTACAATGCACCAACTACTTCTTATTAATTGTACGATTCATAGTTTATTAATAGGGTGGACCATGCATCATTGAAATAGTTGATGATCTTTAACAAACATTATGGAATATAGAAAAGGAGAGAAACACTGCAGAAGTATGATTTTATTCTAAGTTATTGCCCAAACCCATAAACATGGAAATGCCGATGGATTGTCTGAATTCTGTGTCATGACCCTGAACACCTTTTGGGAGTAAATAGTGTTGCCATGTCAATGACAATTTATAAAATATAAGATTCCACTAGTGGATGAATAACACAATTAACACTTCAGGAATTTAAGGACCAAAAATCTAAAAAGAGCTATCTTATCATGCAGCAAGACATAGCTCGAAGTGTTCAGATTGAGTAAAGAAGTCCAGACACACTTGAACTATGGCACATTTAGAAGGCAGTAGCAAATACAAAAAATATGAGCCATACTGTAGTTATTGACCATTTAACAGTACCTTAGACCTCTATTTTAGCTTGTTGTCCCCTGAGTTTTGAACCACAATAATCCTTAGACTTTACACAACACATAATCAATATTGATTACAAATGTTAAATATACTCTTCAAAAAAAGAAACGCAAAAGGCAAAATTTGAGACAAATTGTTAACAAGTTTATTCCGGGTAGTTTTGTATGACATGTGTGAAACTTTGCACATTCACTGCTGAACATCCAAAGTCTGCAAAGACGAAGTCCACGTTCACTAGTTGAAGTTTAACGTCACTCAACGTCAATAACGAGTATGCACCCCGTGAGCATCAATAACTGCTTGGCATCTCCTGCCCATGGAAGCGATGAGATGCTGTGGAATGGCTGTTCATTCAGCCTGCAAAGCTGCTGCAAGCTGAGGTAGAGTCTGCGGTTGAGGTTGTCGCCGTCGCAGACGTCTGTCCAACTCGTCCCAAAGAATGTCGATGGGGTTAAAATCTGGTAATTTGGAGGGCCAGGGAAGAACGTTGATGTTGTGGTGTTTCAAGAAGACAGTGGTGAGTCGGGGTGTGTGAGAATGGACGTTGTCATGTTGAAAAACGTCGTCGACGTTCACCATGATGGGTTGCACATGGGGCCTAAGAATCTCATTGACGTATCGTTGAGACTTAAAATTCCCTCGAATGTGCAAAAGATCTGTTCTGACATTGCAGGCGATGGCAGCCCACATCATGACGCTGCCACCACCAAATCTATCAACTTCCTGCACACAGTTTGCTGCAAAACGTACACCTCGGCGACGGTAAACACGGGTCCTTCCATCCTGCCTACGAAGCATGAAACGTGATTCATCGCTGAACCAAACATGCCTCCATCGTCGATGAGGCCATACACGATGTGCCCGAGTCCACTGCAGCCGTGCTTGACGATGATGCTGGGTAAGGATGACGCCTTTGACTGGACATCGAGGTCGAATTCCTGCATCTCGTAGACTGTTGCGTACGGTCTGATCGTAAATCCTACGCAACCCTGGTATGGTTGAGGCAGTAGACGTCGTAGTGGTGGTCCTAACCCGAAGGTGACGTAAACGGATGTAGCGATCTTGTGCGGGCGTGGTCACACAAGGTTTGCGAGATCGTGGACGGTCACGAGTTGATCCATGTTGTTGGTGACGATTCCGTAGCTTTGTGATGATGCTTGGGTGGACATTCACAGCTCTGGCAACATCCGGTCGAGATTCGCCTGCTTCCAAGCGACCAATAGCGTTGTTGCGCTGTGCTTCAGTCAGTCTTGGTAACTGTATTGCATGTCGGTAGCTTAACAATGAGCTATGGAAACCTAGAACCCGTCACTTTTATAAGAATTTTCCTCATGTTGCACTTGCAGAACATGCAGATCTCTGAAACAGATTTATTGGACACGAATGCGTTTTGGTGAAAAATCCGATGTTTTCCTCCGTTTTCAAAGTACACAACTTTTATTGTCATTTTGGTCTGACAATCAGTGCCTTAACACGTGTAACATAACATACTCTGAGCTTGTAACGTTATTACATATTGTCTCTTTAAAATAAAAAATATCTTTTTTGCGTTTCTTGTTTCGAAGAATATGTCAATGTGTGCTTTTATTAGATATTGAATTAAATTTCCAATGGAACAAAGAGGTGTTCACAAAACTATTGATGTATTTTTTTTATATTTTACAACAAAGTAGTAAAATATATTAAGGAAAGCAGCACAAACTTAGTCATTGTAAACTGTGTGGTGATCCAGCAGAATTAAGTTGATATTTTCGGCATTTGAGTGATTATGGACTCTGATTCTCAACTTCATTTCTGCTTTAGGGTAGCAAAGAAATGGTTATGCAGTTATTCATGACTCCAGACAGGTCTACCACTCATGGTCTCCTCAAAAGCATGCATACTTCCATCTTAGCGAGAATAAGAGCAAAGAATAATATTCATACTACTCTTAAACATGAACTACCAAAATCATGTATACTGTGGTCAGAGTACAAAATTTATCTACTTTTTGTCTACTATATGGTATTTTCAGTTAAAAGTGATTTTCTTTAAAACAGTGGGATAGGTCTGCTGATACTATGCAACACATGTTTTCCTGGATAGTATGTGTTATTTCTTAATTGCTTATGCTGTGAAAGTACAAAAAATGGCCATTATTCCCTTCAAACTTTGCTTTTCTGACTTGGATAATGAAATTTAGAAAATAACTTATTTTCCATGCAAAATCGGACATATTTGCACATTTTTATTTACATAAGGTCTGAATAAAACTACATATGAATCAAGATTTACATGTATTTATACTAAAGTTATAGAAAGATGAACAAATATGTTTAGAACTGAATAAATTTTCAAGATTTGAGACTGTAATGTAAATCACATTCACGCATCAGTCCCCAAATATGGTATCTAATCATGTCTTCGTTATACGCTCCTTGCTATCGGCGTTCAAAGTCCAGTATATCTTGGTGGAATTGCACGCCTTGCACCTCTGAGTATGTGTCCATGTTCTCCTTGAATTTATGATGAAGTGCATCAAGAATATGGACTTCCAGGGACATCGTACAGCCCATTTTGCCGTTGTTCTTCACCAGAGCCTCAACCTACATAATTTTCGGTTTTGTGATTGCCTAAGAAGCCCAGAACCACTACGCCAAACTTCCCAAAGTTTTTTTTTCGCTTCCTAGTGTGCTTCTTGGGATATTCTGTGTACTCCAAAATTTTCTTTATTAGTGGTCCAACAAAGACAGCAGCTTTGACCTTTGCCTCAGACACCTTTGTAATGAAGTTTCGAAGGTACTTGAAGGCTGCAGACTCCTTTTCAAAAGTTGTGAAAAATTGTTTCATAAGACCCAATTTTATTTGCAATGGTGGAAACAACACCTTCTGGAGGTCCACTAGTAGCTCACAATTGACATTGTGCCTTCCCACAGAGAACTCTGTCCGTTGTGACTAGTGCTTTCTGTTGTAGTGTTCTGCGGTGTCCTTGCTGTCCATAAGGCAAAGATAACAGGGAAACTTGGTAAAGCCTCCTTGAAAACCCATCAGAAATGTCACCATTTTGAAGTCTCCGATAACTGCTTAACCATACTCATCATACTTCAAAACACATGCTGTCACAGAGTACCTTTTCGCTCTTGTCTTGATAATTTGGCCAAATAATAGCAGAATGAGTCTGAAGAATACTTGCAGTTTCTCGGTGTTCACTCAGGCAGTTAGAACTAAACTGAAGTGGTGAGTGGTGAGCCCCTGTATAAATATTACTATGGAAAGTTCTAAAAAATTCTAAAACGTTCTAGAAAATTCTCTATCAACTACTCGACACAGAATCTACTTGGAATGTTCTAAAAATGGGTAAAATTGAAAATCTCATTACTTAGGTCACAAAAGCAAAGTGTGAAGAAAAATAGATCTTTTCCATTTACTTTAGGCATAACCAATTGGAAAATAACACTTTCATCCCAGAAACAAGAAAAAGGAAAATTTTGTTACATGGTAAAACAGATGTGCAAAGATATTGATAAATGTATGATTCAAAGTTTCCTGAATAAATGAATTGGAAATGAATAATTTAACATATTTGGCACACTAGGGGATCTAATATTAATAAATATTTATGACATATGAATGTGTTATTTTATGATGCCCCCCAGAGGCTCAGCGGTATGTCTGCGAACTTACACACTAAAATCCGGGTTTCGATACCCGTGGTGGGTAGAGCACAGATAGCCCATTGTGTAGCTTTGTGCTTAATTCAAAACAACAATATTTTATGACAACAAATGTTTGATTTTACTGAATTAGATGTAAGTATTCTCAGACTGACTTAACCAAGATTACCTATCAGACTGTTTAAAAACTTGTGAGTCAGAAAAAGGATTAATGATTGGATTGATACTTGTTCAAATTTAACTCTTTTTGCAATATTTCATGCTATTAGTAATTGGAATCACCAGTGTTTTTAGAAGGTCGAAGCTCATATCTATATCTCTTCATCATTATAGAGAAACTTACTTCTTATTTGTCAAGTGACATTATATAATAGTCTTGCACACATGAGACGTGATTTGGTGGTTAACTAATCCCAACTGTGAATCCTAGCTCACGGTTGTTTCTTCAAAAAGTGCTCTGCATTTGGGAGATGTCTGTGAATTGTAAGAATTACAGTCGAAACCCAGTAATCAGGAAGGTAAAAAAAACCTGAAAGATGGTGAGAAGATTTTAAATAAACGACGAAAACTACGCGCCATGTAACAGCTAGCACTTTTAGCAGAATGAGTATTACTGCATATTTACTTTGACTGGTTGACAATTCTATATAAATGTAATTCTGGCAGTAATTTTATTATCTGTAACGCCTTAGCCAAATAAGCAATTATTATTAAATATGTCTGCAATTTCTACACTTACGAGAGAAAATAAATGCTGGTCATTACGTTTAACCCTTCATGATGCTGACATTGTCTACTTTCTGAGGCACAATATTTGAAGTCACTAATTCTCATACGTTTAACCCTTTTTCAATAGTTCTCCAGTGGCTCAACAGTAACTCTGATGGCTTTTAATGATAAAAGTCGGGTTTTGATAGTCGAGGTGAGCAGAGCATAGATAATTCACTTGTTAGCTTTGTACATAACAACAAACGAACTAAAACCTTCCCAACTTTTCAAAACCAGGAATATAAATAACAAATATCTTTCTACATTTTGTGAGATCTGTTAATCACATTCCTGGCTTTTTTCAACAAAAGTACGCTGTTAAATAATCTCCCAACTATTTCTCTTCACGTGACCTCAAGAAACACACATTTCGCGTATTCATGCATGGTCAATACACTCTATTCTATATTCAAAATATTTCAGCAGCTTTTGTTTATATGTCTCTTCAATCCATTTATTTTATGGAATTTAAGTTGTATCTTACCCCCAATATTCTTCCATAGAGGTCGGATAACAATTTGAAATCTCACACTAATTTTGATAATTGTGTTTGGAAAATTTATCTGTCAACGTTGTATTCTGCTGCTCATTCCAATCAACTCTCTCTAACCAACTTTCTCTTTGCCTCCTAAAAATGAACTCGTATCATCTGAAAGCCCTTGTTTCTAAAGAGTATTCTTATACTCTTGGTCACCTTGCTTTGTAAATTTTGATTAAGTCACCACGTGTAATGTTCACAACGAACTGCATTTGTTTGTTTCTTTGTTTTTGAATTTCTCGCAATTCTACACGAAGGTTATCTGCGGTAGTCATCCCTAATTTGTCAGTTTAGGACAAGAGGGAAAAACCTACAGCAAATTATTGGGCTATTCTTTTACCAACGAATAGTGGGATTAACCGTCATATTTAACGCTCTTACAGTTGAAAGAGCAGGTATGTTTGGTGTGATGGGGATTCGAACCCTCGATCCTCTGATTAAAAGTCGAACGCCACAACCACTTGGTCGTGCTAAGCTCGAAGTGCACCTGAACAGGTTCCCGAGTTCATTAAATAAGATATTAACATTACGAACATAGGTGGCTCTATTACACACACCTCCATCTGTGATGTACAATCGCGAAATGAACTGGTTTGTAAACAATATTTAATCAGTAACACCGCCCTGTACAGATCCCAGAGAAATTCTTTTGTAAAACATATAAATTTGCTTAGAACGGATATGTAACACATCTAAATAAGACCATACACGAGCTCTTCTTTTCCTACTTAGGTGTTTGTATCGCAATACAAATAGTCTGTCTTCGTTAAAAACAGAGGAAAAGACCAGAGACTGAAAGAGCAGGTATGTTTGGTGTGATGGGGATTCGAACTCTCGATCCTCAGATTAAAAGTGATGACTACCAGAGGAAAAGACTGGTATCACCAGTCCTTCTATGTTTGCCATACATACTTGGTGCCTTTCATCATAGTATAGACGATGAAGGTTTGCGGTATAATTTTCTTTTTGGTGAGAAAATATTCACTTTTGTATGTCTCAAACACCATCTTATCAAATTTAAGCGGGTTCTCAATATATTCTTAGCACAGTCTCTACCTCCAAAACTCTTAGAACGAACTTACTGTTATATGTTTATTTTAATATATTTTCATTTATTTACTTTGATCCAAAGAAAAATAAATATATTACAATTTGATTTGCATGCAATAAACTGTGTGCAAAGTAATTTCTGAATCTAAACGTACAGAACAAGTGTAAGATAGAGAACATCTCACAGAAAACAGCTTTTTCCTTTGGCTCTTCATGTAGATGCAGTACTTTATTTTATGTACGCTGATGGAGTTCAGAATGCTTTATATGATCCAATAAACTAAATTTCACAAAAGTAATACATTGGCTTTGCTTCTGACAAGCAACCCCCTTTTATATTAACCTTTAAAAATAATGTCAAGCTGTCAGTGGAATCTGATTTGGATGTTAAACTTACACACTAAAAGCAGCTGAAGTATTAAATGAAACCACACATCCTACTTTATTCAATAAGGTAAGAAGGTACGTAACATTCACTTCAGCCAACTATTAAAATCATTCCCCATTCTAACTTCAGAAAGGAGAGAAAAATATTTTAGGCTTAAACTAGTCAGGATGTAAGACACTAGCGTACTGAATAAACACGGAACGTAGGAGGACCAGTAACCAAATACGTATCTTTTAAAGATTATTTAACAGTAAAACATCTATCTATTTTCAATCTGTTATTTTCGTACTTAATGTATAAAGCTATATATAAAGACGAATCCAGAAAATCAATGCTATAAAAATTTCAAAACCACAACTAACTGTTTGTTTTGAATATCGCGCAAAGCTACACTAGGGGTTGTCTGCGCATGCTGTCCCTAATTTTGCAGTGCAAGACTAGAGGGAAGCCAGCTACTCATCACCAACCCAACGCCAACTCTTGAGCTACTCTTTTACCAACGAATAATGGTATTGACCTTCACACTGTGACGCAATTACGGCTGAAAGAACGAGAATGTTTGGTGTGACAGGGATTTAAACCCGCGATCCTCAGATTATGAGTCGAACTCCTTAACTCATTTAGATCATTTTGTAATTTTAAATTTAAGGGAGAATAGTTTTCTATAAATAGGTCACTCGTCACGCACAGCAAAGAATATGAGCGACCTAAGTGTGAGGTAAATTTCCAACATATATTTGTGAAAATTTTTTCCAATGATCTCCTAAAATGTATGAAATAAAAAAAACTTTATGTCTGTTAACTACTGTTACCTTGTGGGATTTATTGTCATTGTAAATTCAGCTAAGTATCTAATAGAAGAACTATATTTTATGAACAGTTTGCGTGATGAGAATTTATGGAAATTATGCTTGCTATAAAGACGAGTTTCGCCTTCCTCGTGTTGTTTACGTAGCACGTTACCAACGCTCTTCTTCCCTAGTTTGTCACGATTTTATTGTTAGAAATGGTTTAGATTAGGCTAACCAATATTATCTTACCTTTTTTTATGAACCTCATACCACTTCTGACCAAAGCAATGGGATTTCCCGCCAAAGCTGACATATTGTTTATTGAATAGCTTTGCGCATGCGTATATTGAAGATTTTTTTTCTTCATATATTGTTATGAGATAGAAAATGAAAATTCTTTTGATGACAGTGTAGTTTCAAAAAATCTTCCTTTTGAAAACGTTTAATTGTGAAAATACCCTTTTTTTAATATCCGTTTACGCAAATAAGAAAACCGTTTTGTTTTCCCCATGGAGTTTCCCGCCAAAGCTGACATTGTGTTTCTTGAACAGCATTGCGCATGAGTTGATCGAAAAAGAAATTTTTTTTTGCACATTGTTGTAAGATACGACAATTATTTTGATTACAGCGTAGTTTACAAGAACCTTCCTTTTGAAAACTTTAATTGTTAAAAATTCCCTTTTTAATATCCGTTTTCGCAGATAAAACAACCGTTTTGTTTTTCCAGATATAAAATGATTAATTAGTTAATAACCAGAAAGTGTTTCATTGAGGGAAAACAAATTTTTTAACTTGTCAACTGTGAGTGTAAATAAAGTATTAACTATTACTTAATCGTTTGGAATAGGGTTTATTTGTGAATCTGAAAATTATAGCATATTGATTGCTTATGTTCAAAAATATGACTTCTAACCTTAGAGAAACGTTAGATATATATGAATAAAATTATCTACGAGTCTTACACTCCAACATGACCTTGTTTATTCATTTTCACGAACAGTTATTTCACTATTATTTGTGCTAGATAAAATGATAAGACAAGACGTAAATTAACCACCACTTAGTTACCCTTTTACCAACGTGAAGGTGCATTTACAGTTAAGTTATAATATCTAAACGACTGGAAAATGGCACGTTCATTAACGGGATTCGAACTAGGAATCCGTATATTTCGAGTCAAGTACCTGAACCATCATGAAATGCCGAGCTAAAACCATAACACTAGCTAAGAATAAAAAGTATACGTGTGTGTGCAGTCAAATATCATGACAAGTGACCTCACTACTGGGTAAATAATTCACTTTGATTAATTCAGAATGATATTTACCCGAGGAGCTGCTCTATCCATCTGCCCCACTGTGGCTCAGTGGTATGTCTACGCGCTTAAAACGCTAGAATCCGAGTTTCGATACTCGTGATGGGCAAAGCACAGATAATCCATTGTGTAGCTTTGTGCTTAATTCAAAACAACTACAATCTATCCATCTACCTGTAGCCTTCCCCCACTGTGAGTGGTACAGCGACAAGTCTGAAAGTTCATACCGTTAAAAAGGGGATTTTACACTTGTGGCGCAAAGCTACACAAGGGATATCTACGCTAGCCGTCCGTAAATTAGCAATGTAAGACTAGAGGGAAGGCAGCTAGTCATCACCACCTTCCGCCAACTCTGGGAAAACTCTTTTACCAACTAATAATGGGATTGACCGTCACTTTATAATACCCTCACATCGAAAAGGGCGAGCATGTTTGGTGTTATAGGTATTAGAACCCTCAGATTACGATTCGAGTGCCTTAACCAACTGGCTATGTCGGGTTGTGGGCTCAGCACAGAAAGGCCATTGTTGAATTTGTAGTAAACAATAACTAACCAACCTACTTATCTATTGATATGTCCAGAGACATGAAGTAAGTACTAGCCAAAGTTATTATTCTTAGAAGCCTGGAATTAGCTTCTTAAACCAGTACTATAGAACTTCGGACGAGCCTGTATTGAATGAAAAATGTTTCAAACAAAAAATAAGTCACCGACCGCCCGATTAAGTAGATCACATAAACCCCTTCAAGCGGATCACGCAGAGAAGATTGAAAAAGCAGGGTCAAATGTGAAATGTATGTTTGCAGACCAGACTTTTAAATTCATCTAATAATAAACATAAGTGAGCGACTTTTATGTGTAGATATATGTTGAAAATTCTGGACTGGTTTACCTGCACAATTATACGCTAACCTCTTACTGTTTCGTTGATAGACTGAAAAAATACGAGCATTGAATAGAAGTAAGTCTTTCATTTAAAAACCATTAAAACGAGTTTTCCTAAACCAGTGATCTTTTGCTCTCAAATTTTGGACATTTTTAAAGGAATATCAACAATGATTTAATAAATTAAAAAAAATGTAGTTTTGCGATTGATTCCGAATTTATAAAATAAGAAAAATAAAACTTTACATGGCCATAGCAATTCAGAATTTATGAATCATCTGAAAATTTGCTACATTTTAATTATGTTGTATTTATTGCTCATCACTGAATGAAGCCAAACCTAACTGAAATGGTACTTACAACAACCTGAAGAGGACCTCAGCAAAGTATGATTTGAATTTCGCGGAAGGCAAAACGCTAGTCAT